>CAIGRB010014001.1:0-11075 GCA_903798255.1 Fraxinus quadrangulata
AATACAAAATTATAGATAAAACCCATTTTTGAAAGCTTTAACTTCCCAAAATATTTCTTCAAATTCTTATATGTATTCTCATCGTGCTATTGATTTTGCTCCCAAAATTGCAAGTAAATCCAAGAAAGGAAAAAATATATATATATATAGAGCAATAATGAAAATTGAAAGAAAAATGAAAAGAAAACGGCACCAGCCTCCCTGGACAGAAACCCATTTAGGGTTTTTAAATTTTCGAATCCTTTTCCAAAAATTGTAGTCCAAGCCCCTGAGATAATTGCACGTCAGGTCCCTCAACTTTCATCTTATACAATTTGGTTCTTAAATTTTGACTTTCACATCGATTATGCCTTTTATAAATTGCATTCAAAATCCTTCAACTTTCTGCATTGTTCATTTTGGTGCCCAAATTCACAATTTTGCACACTTTTAGTTAGTTTTCCTCATTTTGTCTTATTCTTTTTTCTTTGGGTGATTTTTATTTACAAAAGCAGTAATTACATAATTTTGAGTATAAATTCGTTCTTTTTTATCAATAATAAACATATTTAGGTATTAAATAAGTGTGTAAAAATGTGCTTATCATAAAACTGGAAATTACAAGGACTTAGCATGAGCCACCATGATCAATTTATCCATACAGTTTAGCTAAAAACTATAAATTAAGTGCTTATTGGGAAGCAACCTAATTTCATATTCCTTTTATTTATTCTGCTTTTTGTACTGTATTGCATATAGATTTATTTTGATTATTAGTTTGTATCAGATTTAGAAACATTTCAATTTATAGGGTATCACCATCTTGTTATGTTTTCCCTTAGGTCAATGAATTTATTATTGGTTATTTCAATTGTTTGAACTAAGTAACACATGTTCTAAGTCATCTGATCTTTAATATTTGATTTGACAGTTATGTGCAGGAACATGACGTCAGTATTCTCCTCATGCTATTGATTTTGCTCCCAAAATTACAAGTAAATCAAAGAAAGAGAAAACAAAAAAAAATGTAGAGGAATAATGAAAATGGAAAGACAAATGAAAAGAAAACAGTACCAGCCTCCCTGGACAGAAACCCACTTAAGGTTTTTAAATTTTCGAATCATTTTCCAAAAATTGTAGTCCAAGCCCCTGAGATAATTGCACGTCAGGTCCCTCAACTTTCATCTTATACAATTTGGTTCATAAATTTTGACTTTCACATCGATTATGCCTTTTATAAATTGCATTCAAAATCCTTCAACTTTCTGCATTGTTCATTTTGGTCCCCAAATTCATAATTTTGCACACTTTTTAGTCAATTTTCCTCCTTTTGTCTTATTCTCTTTTCTTTGGGTGATTTTTATTTACAAAAACAATAATTACATAATTTTGAGTATAAATTCGTTCATTTTTATCAATAATACACATATTAAGGTATTAAATAAGTGTACAAAAACGTGATTATCATAAAACTGGAAATTACAAGGACTGTAAGGTTGCAAAATTTTAGCATGAGCCACCATGATCAATTTATCCATACAGTTTAGCCAAAAACTATAAATTAAGTGCTTATTAGGAAGCAACCTAATTTCCTATTCCTTTTATTTATTCTGCTTTTTGTACTGCATTGCATAGAGATTTATTTTGATTATTAGTTTGTATTAGATTTAGAAACATTTCAATTTATAGGGTATCACTATCATGTTATATTTTCCCTTAGGTCATTGAATTTATTATTGGTTATTTCGATTGTTTGAACTAAGTAACATATGTTCTAGGTTATTTGATCTTTAATATTTGATTTGACCGTTATGTGCAGGAACATGACGTCGCGAAATACTCAAACCAGCATTCTCCTCATGCTATTGATTTTTGCTCCCAAAATTGCAAGTAAATCCAAGAAAGAAAAAGAAAAGAAAATGTAGAGGAATAATGAAAATGGAAAGAAAAATGAAAAGAAAACAGCACCAGCCTCCCTGGACAGAAACCCATTTAGGGTTTTTAAATTTTCGAATCATTTTCCAAAAATTGTAGTCCAAGCCCCTGAGATAATTGCACGTCAGGTCCCTCAACTTTCATCTTATATAATTTGATCCTTAAATTTTGACTTTCACATCAATTACGCCTTTTATAAATTGCATCCAAAATCTTTCAACTTTCTGCTTTGTTCATTTAGTTCCCAAATTCACAATTTTGCACACTTTTAGTCCATTTTCCTCCTTTTATCTTATTCTCTTTTCTTTGGGTGATTTTTATCTACAAAAGTAATAATTAATAATTTTGAGTATAAATTTGTTCATTTTTATCAATAATATACATATTTAGGTATTAAATAAGTGTGCAAAAACGTGATTATCATAAAACTGGAAATTACAAGGACTGTAAGGTTGTAAAATTTTTGCATGAGCCACCATGATCAATTTATCCATATAGTCTAGTTAAAAACTATAAATTAAGTGCTTATTGGGAAGCAACCTAATTTCCTATTCCTTTTATTTATTCTTCTTTTTGTACTGCATTGCATATAGATTTATTTTGATTACTAGTTTGTATTAGATTTAGACACATTTCAATTTATAGGATATCATCATCTTGTTACGTTTTCACTTTGGTCATTGAATTTATTATTGGTTATTTCGATTGTTTGAATTAAGTAACACATGTTATAGGTTATTTGATCTTTAATATTTGATTTGACCGTTATGTGTAGGAACATGACATCGCGAAATACTCAAACCAGCATTCTCATCGTGCTATTGATTTTGCTCACAAAATTGCAAGTAAATCCAAGAAAGAAAAAAAAAGAAAATATAGAGGAATAATGAATATGGAAAGAAAAATGAAAAGAAAATGGCACCAGCCTCCCTGGACAAAAATTCATTTAAGGTTTTTAAATTTTCGAATCCTTTTTCCAAAGATTATAATCCAAGCCTCTGAGATAATTGCACGTCAGGTCCCTCAACTTTCATCTTATACAATTTGGTCATCAAATTTTGACTTTCACATCGATTATGCCCTTTATAAATTGCATCCAAAATCCTTCAATTTCTGCTTTGTTCATTTTGGTCCCCAAATTCACAATTTTGCACATTTTTAGTCAATTTTCCTATTTTTGTCTTATTCTCTTTTCTTTAGGTGATTTTTATTTACAAAAGCAATAATTACATAATTTTGAGTATAAATTCGTTCATTTTTATCAATAATACACATATTTAGGTATTAAATAAGTGTGCAAAAACGAGCTTATCATAAAACTGCAAATTACAAGCACTGTAAGGTTGCAAAATTTCAGCATGAGCCACCATGATCAATTTATCCATACAGTCTAGCTAAAAACTATAAATTAAGTGCTTATTGGGAAGTTACCTAATTTCCTATTCCTTTTATTTATTCTATTTTTGTACTGTATTGCATATATATTTATTTTGATTATTAGTTTGTATTAGATTTAGACACGTTTCAATTTATAGGGTATCACCATCCTAATATGTTTTCCCTTAGGTCATTGAATTTATTATTGGTTATTTCGATTGTTTGAGCTAAGTAACACATGTTTTAGGTTGTTTGATTCTTTAATATTTGATTTTACCTCTATGTGTAGGAATATGACGTCGTGAAATACTCAAACTAGCATAGAGCAAGAGAAAAATATGATGAAAAAGATTGTCTAGCTGTCACATATAGTGTCTCACACCTTAAACAGAAAAATTCAGGGAGTACCTTCTTCATTTTCTTCTCCATCCCCTTATATTCTTATTTATATTTTAGAAAATTGAAGACAATGTCGGTTTTAAGTTTAGGTGTGAAAAAACTTTGAGTTTTTTACTTTTCGTATGTTTTTGAGTATTTGTGTGTTTGTTTTTGCTTTAATATATATAAAAAGTATATAAAATATTAAAAAAATATTTTTTTATTTTAGGCTATGTGCTAGTATGAGTTAGATAGTCTGATAGTCAATAATGATTAATTTTAAGATTTGGTGTTGATTTATGAACTGTAGATAAGATGCATGCTAGACTCATTGAGACTTAATCTTGTAAAATTTGATATTATATGTGCACTAGAATTAAGTTGGATAGTGTGATACTATGAGTTGATTCGTGTAATTGATATGTTGATATAGTTGGATATAGATGCTTTATCCAAATTGTACTATATTACTTATCCTTAGACCAAATTTAACACAATTTGGGGGTGATTTTACTGTTGTAGGAAGATATGGATGTGGACATGAATTCCATGTGTAAAAACGTTTGTGTAGATTGTCTTAGATTAACGGAATAAAATTGGGCTAAAATCTTAAATTAGAGATCGGTTTGCTTGAATATGTGTTTAATGAGGGCTAATACACTAATCAGTGTAGAAAAATTTATAAAATACATCTCTTCATAGCCTTTATGACTTGAGTTATTGAGTCTGATAGGGTATTTACAACCCAGTGGCCTAAAATTATCTAATTTTGAAGTCATCGGATAAAAACTTGTTATATGGATCATATAGAAAGCTTAAAAGAGAGAGTGCAAAAAAAAAAAAAAAATTGAAAAAAAGTAGATGCATAAAATAGAAGATGCACCAAATACCCTGGTTAAGCCCCAAATACTTATTTGAGAAGACTTGACTTTTGATAAAGGATTATTAGCCTAGTCTAGTCCTAGAGATCGATGTCAAAGCAATTAAAGAATTGGAGAATCCTTGTTTATGGATGTTTGATTTGATCACTATGTGCAGGAATATGATGTCGCGAAATACTCAAATCAGCATATACCAAGAAGAAAACATGGTGAAGAAGATTGTCTAGCTATCACATATAGCGTCTCACACCTTTAACAGAAAAATTTGGGGAGTACCTTCTTCCTTTTCTTCCACATCCTCTTATGTTCTTATTTATATTTTAGGATATCGAAGACAATGTCGGTTTTAAGTTTAGGGATAAAAAAAAACTTTTGAGTTTTTTACTTTTCGTATGTTTTTGAGTGTTTTTGTGTTTGTTTTTACTCTAGTATATATAAAAAATATATAAAATATAAAAAAAATATTTTCTTATTTTAGGCCGTGTGCTTGTGTGAGTTAGATAATGTGGCCGACAATGATGATTAATTTTGAGATTTGGTGTTGATTTATGAACTGTAGATATGATGCATGCTAGACTGATTGAGATTTAACATTGCAAAACTTGATATTATACGTGTACTAGAATTAAGTTGGACAGTGTGATGCTATGAGTTGATTCATATAATTGATATGTTTATATAGTTGGACGTAGATTCTTTATTCAAACCGTACTAAATTACTTATCCTTAAACCAAATTTAACATAGTTTGTGGGTGATTTTGCTGTTGTAGGAAGATACGGATGTTGACAGAAATTCCCCGTGTGAAAACTTTTGTGTAGATTGTCTTTTATTAACGAGATAAAATTGGGCGAAAAATCTTAAGTTAGAGGTCGATTTTCCTGAATATGTGTTTAATGAGGGGTACTAAACTAATTATGGTAGAAAATTTATAAAAGACATCTTTTCATATAATTTATGACTCGAGTTATTGAGTCTGTTAGGGTATTTACAACCCTGTGCCCTAAAATTGTCTGATTTGGAAGTCATCGGCTTAACGTTCGTTACATGGGTCATATAAAAAGCTTAAGATAGAAATAGTGCAAAAAAAAAAAAAAGTGTAGGTACATGAAATAGAAGACATACCAAATGTCATGGTTAAGTCACAAACACTTATTTAAGAAGACTTGACTTTTGATGAAGGATTATTAGCCTAGTGTACTCCTAGAGGTCAAGGTCAAAACAATCAAAGAATTGGAAAACATTTGTTTATTGATGTGTTGACTTACAATTAGTAGAGTCCACTAAACTAGAGAGAGTGATGATAATAATGAAAAATTCAACCTTAGATTATATACAGAGGGTTGATAATTAAAACAATTTGTAAATTTATGATTGTCTACTTAATTTTTCACACACATACGTCAGTTTTGCATTGGAAAAGTAGATATTTGTTTGGAATTGTGACTTTGAAACAGTTTGTAGATTTAGTACTGTAATTTCAAATACTAAGATGAAAAGCTAGATTGTCTAACTAAGTATTTTTGCATGCTTGTATGTTTGATATTATTTAGGTTATAATTTTATTTGAGGACAAACAATGTTTAAGTTTGGGAGTATTTGATAAGTTTATTTTATATACTTATTCGGGGTCTAAAATAGCAATATTTGATAGTTATATGGGTAAAATTCAATGGTTGAATGAGGAATCGAACAAAAGAAGTGATGAACAGTGAAAAATGGCAACATTCAAAGTTTGAGAACCAATTGTAATTATTCAATAGTTGATTCGGACATAAGAAGATACTTTGAAGATTGTTAGGAAACAATTGGATGTGATTAGAACTTAAAAAGGAATGATATATGATCAAAATATTATCAAAAAATCAAATTTCAATCATACAAGTTATATTCTAAATTTTTAGCCAAATATTGAGACCTATTTTTGGCATAATAAACGTTCGAATTGGAAAAATTATATTTTTATATTTCTAGCTTTCCAATGTACTTTGAATCGTCACACTTGGAAATCGAGAAAGAAAGTTATGGCCAAAATACTGACTGCTGTGCCTGTGCAGAGATAAAAAAATCTGCGCGCGAATGCAACTTTCCTTATTCGATTAGAACTCTTATCAATTTGAACGTGATTTTCAACCAATTTTCTACTTCTACAAATACCTAATAGCAGAATACATATTGGAGACCTCTGATATGCATATCATACTCCAAAATTCATCAATAACTATTATCAAATGAGGAAAATTCATAATTTTTATGAGAGAATTAAATGGGATTTGCAAGAATTCAATCAAGTAAAGATTCAAACCTAATTTTTTGGCAAAGAAGAGAAGACGCGAGTGGAGATTTATCAAGAAACCAATGAAGAGATTCAAGATTTCAAGATTCATCTTCATCTTCTCAATTTATAAAAAATTCGGGCTATGTTTTTTCACTTAAATATGATTTCTTGTAATTTCAATATGTTAGGCTATTTTTATACATTGTTAAGATGAGATGAACACTTGTTATGATATTTTTGATTTTTAATTAATTATTTTGACTTTAATTTAATTTGATTTGTTGATGTTTATTATCTTTTTTTCAATTACTTGATCACCAATTGAATTGCTAGTGAATTTTATTGTTATCGAGAGACACAATAAGGTTTAAGTACATTTAATAAATATTGTAAGATTCGATAGAGGATAAAGATATAACTTTATGATTTATATGATTTCAATATGTGTTCTAGTATTTGTTAATGCATTTAGCATGTTTGCATCTTTCATCGACAAATAGAAGGGTCACATGAGAGAAGTATGTTTGATCGCTATCGAGAGATATTTTCAATTAAATTAGAAATATTGACCAATATGAATGATTTCAAATTGTCACTTTAATTGTTACACTAAAAATGGAATAATAAGGATATTCGACATTTTAGCAATGTATATCACATATTTGAAAAACACATTTACTTATTTTCATTAGTTTAATTTATAATTTATGTATTATTATAGAAAAAAAATCACAAAATTAGATAGCTATTCGATTAAAGTTACAATTAATTTTAACTCGATCAAACACATAATTCTTGTGGGTTTGATATTCTATTCATCATTATATTACTTGACCACAATCTCGTGCACTTGCGGGTTTTCAAAGGATCACTTACCATTAAACTTTACAAAATATTTCATTTAGACTATCGATCCAATTTAAAGTATATTTTTTAATTTAATATCCTACACGCCCATGTAGCAAGTTATCAAGCTGTTAGGATTTCTCGTTAAATCCTAGAACTTGACATACCAATACCTAGAACGTTTAGTTAGAAAATGAATGCCAAATTGAATTAAAGATTTGAGTGAAATTTTTTGTAAGTATAATGATCATTCTGAAATAAATTACACTTTAGTGACCAAGGTAACACTAATTACTAAGTTCAGTGTTCACTAGTGAATTAACCCTACTTAAAAGTGAAGTTGACTAGTGATAGATGTTTCTCCCACATAATTCCTGTAACATTGTCAAGTATGTGAATGTTGTGCTCAAATTGACCATCCCACGGAGGATGTTATGATTTACTCACTACTAGAAATTTATGTATTCCCTAAAAAAATTATTTGTAGGAAAATATTTTTATTTGTGTGAAAAACCTTTGCAGGCGAAAATTTTTTGTAGGCACATTTGTGGGACAAACATCAAGAAAATATGTAAAAGACAGCAATTTTTTTAAATTTGCGAGCTAAAGTTTTTCCTTACGAAGCATTTGTAAACGAATACAAATTCTTCATTTAAATTTTTCCATTATAAAATCATTCGTCTGCTAAAGTTAATTTTTCCCACTTCCCTACAAATTATGTTGTGGACTAAACCCTATTTTTCTCTACAAATAATTTTTCGTGAGAAAAATATATTTGTAGGTTATTATGAAAGAATTCATAGAGAGAAATAATTTTCATTTATTTTATTTTTTGTTTATATTGTAGTAATTATTTTTAACTTTATTCAAACTAATTTAAAAACGCAAAAAAGACTATTAAGTTAATTAAAACATGTAGTAGTGCAAATCAATGTAATATTGAATCCAAAATATTTTACCAAAACACAAATATAATAAAGTATACAATTCATCCAAATCCAAACTGGTAATTTTGTTAGTCATCTAGTAAAAGAATAATAAAGAAATCACTAGTGATTCAAGGAAAATACGGTAAAAGAATACAAGGCTCTGAGCTAATCATTAGCACGTGAAGCTTGCTTCAGAGTTATTTAGCTTGTAGCAATGAAATCACCCTGGCGCTTTTGAAGGTGGAATAGATAATAGGTAACACATAGCACCTCTAATTGTTTCTTGACCCCTTCACCGGGAATGTCTTACTGTAACTTATCAATCAACCAACATAAGAAGGAAGTCTTCTTAACATTCTATAGCCAAATATAGATATTAAGAGAGGAGACTCAGCATTCCACACTATTTTAAGCACTTTTTATTTCATCTCCTTGAATAGTTGTTAAGGGATCTAGAAAAGACATAAAATGTAGAACGTAAATGTCATGCCGTTATAAGATATTATAGTCCTAGTTATCAATTCAAAGGCTACTTCTCCAAACTTAAGAAACAAAGATTAAATTACTTGTAATCAACTTTATCTTTCTATGTTGAGCACAAAATTTTGTTCAACAACTTAAAATAGACATACATGGCCGGAAAAATAGTTAGGATCGAATTCATATATTCTGTAAGCAAGAGAAGCATCAAATGAGAACTTACTTTGAGACAATAATTAATTGGTAGTGAGAGACGGCTGCCTCAACTAAATCAGCTGATAACTTCGAAAAACCAGCTAGGAAGTAAAATAAAGGGAAGATTAGAGGAAATTTAAAAGCCTTGAAAGAAATTAAAATTCTTATACAAAGAGAACGTGTTCTTGATCATAAAGAATGCGCATAAAGAAAGAGTATTTAAAAGTATAACAAAACAGTCTATTTGCACTTGGATGGAAGGAAAATTCTTAACCAATTAATTCCCAAGTATGTATAAACAATACAGTCAAATAGGCAGGTACAATTGCACCAAATAAACTGCACCAAATGGCAGGATAGAAAAAACATCTCAAGACTACCTCCATAAGATTTAATTTAGACATGTAACTTCACAATTAACTCAGTTCAAATCACCAATCCCGTCGCATATCAATCGTGAATTCAAACAAGCAATTAACATAACAAATTGCAGATCTTCTATTTTAAAAAGTCCTTCAAGAAAATCCATTCAACCTCGCAAACAAAGTAAATTTCATTCGAGTGAATTTAGGATAAGATTAAAGCAACTATATTCTATTAAAATATTAGTTGAAGGAGGGGATTAAAGCAAGATGACATATTCTCAAGAACTATGCAAACCAAGCATTATAGTACATTTATCAAGTGAAAAAAGCTCTCAATGTTATTACATTGAAGATGAAGACTAAACAATGGCCGTTGAACAAAGACAGTAAAGCACGAAAGCAAAGAGCTATATCAAAAATAGGCACCAATATGCAAGTAGACTATAAAAGGGCAAACATATTCCCCTTTAGAAGCATTATCTTAGATATCTGAAAAACAAAAACGAACTTTCAAATGAAAAAATGAACTTTATAGTGCTTTTCCAGCTCATAGGATGAAACAAATACCCGGGTTTGGTTTACCTGTAACTAGGCTTATTTTCACCACTCCGCTGTTCCAAGTTCACCTCCATCCACCCCCAAACTCCAACCTCGACAACTAACAGGTCTTTCTCAATCACCACCGCCTCCTCACCCCCCTTCTCAATCTGCAGAAACATTTTTTGTTGTATATACCCCATATCAATCGTCATTAATGTATTAATAAACACTATCGAAACAAAGCAAGATCTTAATTGCTGATATCCATTGAATTGGTTTTTTTCTTGTGGTTGGTTAGTGGTGGCTGGTGGTTTAATAAGGATGGAATTGGTAATGAGTCACGAGCAACTCAAATCCCCTACCTCCTTTTGCTCTATAAATCAATTTCAAGATACTAAATTCTGAGGACATGGCCACCTCCAAGAAAGTCATTGCATTAGCCCCTTAGCTGAGGGTTGTGGAGTCATTATAAAGTAATGTATAGAAAGGTAATGCAGTGGGGGACTACCTAAATAGCCAAATAGAGGGGTTTACAGGATGTTTGCTGTGAGTTTTGCCTTCTCTCTCTAGCTAGGAAAATTTTTGAAATCCAAATTTTGCTATTTCATTCTGTAAGGCATCTCCAACGCTGTACCAAAATTTGCACCAAATATTACACCAAACTAAAATTCATCTCCAACCATTACACCAAAACTTATATCAAATGAACAATATTTAATTATTTTTTTCTCTTTTTTTATTCTTAGTAATTTATTTATTCGAGATATTATTTATTTATTTTAGAAATACATAATTTACTAAATAAATAATTACGTTAAATTAAGGAAAATATTAAATTCATTAATAAATATATTATTAAAACATAGTACAATTAGTATAATCACTTCAAAAAT
>CAIGRB010014001.1:14181-34279 GCA_903798255.1 Fraxinus quadrangulata
ATAATTCTTACAAGTAAGAAGTAAGCTGACTTGGTCAATGTATTAACATTGACCCATATATAGCAATCTTTTCCTTTAATTGTCTATGGGAAAACCCAACATGTTATCCATATATGTTCTTATTTGGACATTCAGATTTGTAGCGGATTTAAAAGTCCTGAAAGTCGTGAATTCTCTATCTTCATTCATTGACACATTAGACACCTCTAACCAAACTTAATTATGTCTCTCTTCATCGTCATCCTCCAAAATGTGAATTTCAAATTCTTACATGTCTTGGTGCTCCTTAGAGAAGCTGTATATAGAATATAAAATGTGCCTCTTCTCAACTTGTTCAGCCACACACAGCCTACCCTTCAAATATGGAGCTTCATATGAAGATAACTCATATTATCTCGAGTTTCAAATGATCCCTATCTCTAACACGAGTCGTTATTACTTCTTTTTTAAGTATTGGTAGTTATATTTGTTACGCCTTGAAAAACTAGGACCAATGCATGGGCCCAATTAGCTTACATGGCGAACAGCTCAAGGGCCCATGCCCTATACACTGGCATAGGACAACCTAACTATACGTAGGCGAACCGCTTCAGGTGTGAACGACCCGCTTTCCCCTATATAGAAAACCTGGACTGATCATGTTTACACAGACCTCATTGCAAGAACCGACCCAGGACGAGGTGATGACAAGATCTTGAACAGATCTCGTGCTATGGGAATTGACAAAACGACTTACTGCCACCGTCGTCGTTGCCATCCTATTTAGTCAAGTCTAAAGGTCAAGCTAGACTTTATGGACACAAAAGTGATCTTAGTATTTAAGGCTATGATTGATTGATATACGTGACAAGAGGAGGGAAGTTGTTTGGATGAGGCCACGTGCACTATCATCTAAGGGACCCCATTCATTTTGTCTAAGTATAAAAGCTCATACTTAATGTCACTCAAATGTAATGCAAGTTTAAACTCTTAAAGCTATATTCTTGCCACAAAAATTTTAATTTTCCACCCCAAAGCCGACCCTCTTTTTATATTGGAGGTTTACATTTAAAGCTCTCCCACACTCAAAGCTACTTCACCAACTGACTTGACCGTCGGAGTGCACGTTGCCAACTCCACCCTTCCCAAAAAAGGCCACGTGTGACTAACGATTTGTCCAAGTGTACATGTATCCATCTTGTGTAGACATGAGAGGCTTTGTGATCTGTTGGCCACATCATTGTTACGTTTTTTGGGCCAACAGATTGTCATCATTTGTAGGAAACCGACACTGTAACCACGAACATCCATGTGGTTAAAAGCCATCTAAAGTAGAGCCTTGAAGAAATTTTTGATCTTGAAGAAAGAACCACTGCAAAGAGAAAACGCCTAAAATGCCTATCTTTAGCTCGAAGCCCAACACACGCTATGAGTTCTGGCCATTACAAATCGCAAGGTAGAATGAGACAACATGAGGCTTCTAAAGAGGAGGTCCTCTGAACAAATGTAAACATGTGTCCCCCTATCACCGATACAGGTGAGGGGGTACCACAACATGTTTGGCTAGGCAAGTAGGGGAGATGGCTGCAAATATGAGAAACATGGCCAGCAGAATCCTCAAGAACATGAACCACAAAGATCCAGCAGTATGTTTGATTGAATTGGACCATGAAGGCCTAGAAATAGGTCCCACCAGATGCCTCCTGTACAAAGAGAGCCAGAACGAAATCCAAGCTATGAACCTCAGGGGGGTCCCCTCCCTCTACCTGAAAATAAGCAAAAGAGAATAGATGAGGCGGACTTGAGGAGCCAAATGGAAGAGTTGCGATCCCCTCGTTATCAAGCTGAGGAAGATGATTCTGATGGTTCATGCAGGTCCTTTGAGTTAGATGACGATGACGAAAGTCACCCTTTTCCCAAGAGTTGAGAAACACCCAGTTCCCAACTATTTTGTGCCCCTTAAGATACCCAAATACGAGGGAAATGGTGATCCGATGAAGTATCTTAACAATTACAAGATCTACATGTCTTTGCGAGGGGCCTCGTCAGCGCTAAATGCAAAGCTTTCCATCTTACATTAACTGAGGCCATAAAATTTTGGTACAACCGTATCCCAGCTTGCAGCATTAGGAGCTGGCCAAACCTCAAAAAGGTCTTTTTGAACCAATATTTGCCTAGCAAACAAGGGGAAGCCCCCATCCAAAGTTTGCAGGACACGATGCAATAAACAGGTAAAACTTTGAAAAGCTACTGGCCCGCTTCACAGATGAGATGACTTATTATGAGTAGGTTACAGATATAGAGGCCTTTTCTGCTCTAAGGGGAGGCCTCAACATGAACACTCTATTTTGGAGGGATGTTCGAAATAAAAATCCTACCTCTTATGATGCCTAGGTGGCAATGATGAGAAGCGAGATTGTCAACGAGGAGCTGATTGACCACCGCAATAAAAATTCACTAGGACTCCCACCACCTCAAAGATAGCGACGAGGTCCCGTATCATACTTGGTCAGCAATGGACGTAAGCGGAACATATAATCGCCCACATCTCAGGCCAAGCATTACCTACTGCTATGTTAAATGTAGTGCCATCCTTGGCATATAAAGATGTCGGAGCTGAAGCTTAAAGACTGTCGAATCAATCTAGGGAAAAAGGTAAGGGAGAAACATGGAGCATAGGGACATGCAATAGTGTACCTACCATCGAACCAACAGCTACAAGATAAAGAACTGCCTATCAAGGTCATATCATAAATAACCAATAGGTCCCTATGTTGAGAGAAGAAACACCCATCAGGCATAAATGAGCGAGCCTTAGTCGAGGTATGAGAGGGAACCTAGACGTGATGGGGATAGGCGATACCACAGAAATGAATCTCCTCGACGGGAGCGCGAGGAGAAAATAAATAGGCCAAGAGGTGGACAAAGGCCCAGGAGAGAATTTCCACCCATTGTAGATAATGTCCCCATATGGGAAATTGACACCATTATTGGTAGAGCACATGTAGGGGGGAGTCCAAAAATGCTTAGAGAAATTATGCTAGGGAAGCAAAAGATTCTCCCATGAAGAACTAATTAGTCAATAATACCATTCGTAGAGCTGGAAGCATTCCACCAATAACCTTTTCACAAGAAGACACCATTGGGTTCATTATCCCCATTACGACGCTTTGGTGGTACGATCTGTCGTGGCCAGAAATGGGCTTAAGTGCATGTTGGTAGACAATGGAAGTTTAGTTAATATCTTATTTGGATCCACCTTTGACAAAATGATGGTAGATCATGAGTTCACCCCATGACCGTCCCTTATATGGTTTCACTGACGATAGAAGCATTCTTATTGGGAGGATCATACTAGCACTGGAAATGGGAGAACCCCCACTTATGGCTCAACACTTCATGGAATTCCTCGTTATAGATCACTGATCTGCTTACCATGGAGTGTTAGGTCGACCCATGGAAGGAGCTTGGAGTTGTTACGTCCATACACCACATGTGTATGAAATTTCCCACTGAAACAGGAATTGCTACAATATGAGGAGACCAAAAGGGCTCGAGAAAATGCTACCTTAGCTTCTTGAGAAAATCCGAGCCCCGCAGTGTCAATATGGTCCTGGTGGACGTTGAAATGGTTGACGCACATAAAGAAGGTCCTACCCCTAAAAAATGGAGAGACGTCAATATGATATATGCCTCGGAAGAAAGGGTCATCAATGTAGATTTAGAACCTAGGGTCATCGAATCAAACTCATAAGCAATCTTAGTGGAGGAACTTGAATCTTTCTCAGCATATCCAAATGACCCTACAAAGGTGCTACAGGTAGGGAATGAACTTAAGTTAAAAGAAAAGACGAGACTCAAAAGCACGAGGATATTGTTTGCATGGAAGCACGAAGATATGGTGGGCATAAACCCTGAGGTTAGCTGCCGCATCTTAACGTCGACTTTAAGTTCAACCCTCATAGGAAAAAAAAGGAGAACCTTGAACGCGGAGAGATATGGGGCTTTGAAAGAAGAAGTGCAAAAGCTCATATCCAATGGGTTCATCAGGGAGGCAGTATACCCAAAATGGATCTCTAATCCAGTCTTAGTAAAGAAGCCTAACGGCAAATGGAGAGTTTCCATAGCCTTTTTCCAACCTCAACCAAGTATGCCCAAAAGACAGTTTTTCGCTTCCAAAGATCGACCAGTTAGTCGACTCCAGTACAGGTCACGAGCTCTTGAGTTTCATGAATGCGTACTCAGGGTACAATCAAATCCCCATATATCCGGCTGATGAGGAGAACACTCATTTATCACCGATAAAGACCTTTATTGTTAGAAAGTGATGCATTTTGGTCTAAAAAATGCTGAGGCTACTTATTAGCATTTGGTTAACAAGATATTTGTCGACCTCATAGGCAAAACGATGGAAGTGTACGTTGACGACATGCTAGTGAAAAGTTTCAAGACTGTGAACCACGTCGAACACCTGGAAGCCACCTTCAAAATCTCAAGGAAGTACTGAATGAAGCTGAACCCTTTGAAATTTGCTTTCGATGTTACTTCAGGAAAATTCTTGGGTTACATGGTCAAATAGTGAGGCATTGAGTCCAACCCTGACAAAATTAAGGCCCCGCAGAATATGAAATCCCTTAGCAAGCCCAATGAAGTACAATGCTTGACGGGTCATCTAGCGGTACTAAGCCGCTTCATTTCCAAAGCAACCGGTGTTCTTCAAAGTTCTGAAGGGAGGAAAAAGATTTCAGTGGCACGATGAGTGCCAAGAGGCTTTCCAAGAGTTGAAGAAGCACTTGGGGCAAGCCCCCTCTTCTTAAAGCCCAAAGATGGAAAAGTATTGTTCCTAGATTTGGCCGTAAGTGCGGAAGGAACGAGTTTAGTACTGGTAAGGGAAGAAAGTGGCATGCAACTACCCGTTTACTATGTAAGCAAAGCCCTGCTACCAACTAAATCACGTTATACGGATATGGATAAACTTGCTTTATCCTTTACGATAGCCTTTAGGAAGCTGAGGCCCTACTTTCTGGCCCATTGATGAGCCTTTTCCTCAAGCAGGTGCTTCAAAAATTGGATGCTTCAAGAAGGCTAATGAAATGGACCATGGAGTTAAGCAAATTCGACATCTTGTATCAACCAAGAAACTAAATTAAGGGACAAATGGTAGCAGATTTTATAGCGGAATTCACTGAGGCAATGAACATCAATGTGGCAATGGAACCAGTAGACCTCCTAGTCTGGAAGTTGTTTGTTGACGAGTCTTCTGGAGAAACGGGCTCTGGGGCTGGTATATTGTTGGAGAGCCTAGAAGGCCACAAGCTTAATTTTAGGGTGAGGTTTGGTTTCAAGGCTTCCAACAACTCAGCTAAGTACAAGATGCTTATAGCAGGCCTCAGACTGTCTAAAGAAATGTAGGTCAAGAACCTAGCAGTTTGTAGCGACTCACAGCTGGTGGTAATCCAAGTCAACGGTAGCTTCACAGCCAAAGCTAAAGGTATGGCAGGATACTTGAGGAAGGTTTTGGACCTACTCCCCTACTTTGAGAAATTTGAGCTGACCCAGATACCAAGAACAAAGAATCTGCATGCGGATGCCCTATCAAAATTGGTCAACTGAAAGGATTCAGAGCTACTTAAGATTGTACCAGTTGAATACCTTCATAAACCTTCCATAACCAAAGTAGAAGAGATAATGTGGGTTGAGGAAACCCCACAATAGATGCAACCTATAATAACTTACCTCAAAGATCACGCATTGCCGAAGAATAAAGAAGAAGCCACAAACTCAGATACAGAGCTGTCCACTATGTGCTCCAGAATGAAATACTTTACAAAAGAGGCTTCACATCCCAACTCTTACGATGCACTGAAGGGGAAAAAGCCAATTATGTCTTACGAGAGATCCATGAAGTAATTTATGGCGCACAAAGGAGGCCCAACATTGGCTCAGAAAGTTTTTCTTAGTTTTTTTCTCGATTCAAAGACAACCATCGCAAGAACTGACTGTAGTATCCAGCCTCTGGCCATTCGCCAAGTGGGGGTAGATCTAATAAGCCCCATGCCAAAAGGAAAGGAAAGTGCGAGCTATACAATTGTCGCCATTGATTACTTCACCAAGTGGGTCGGGGCAGAACCCTTACGAAAAATAACTGAAGCAAATACTTCCAAATTCATCTGGAAAAATATCATCTGTCGATTCGAGATTTCCCACTCACTCGTAACATACAATGGACGACAGTTCGACAATAAGAGGTTTAGAGACTTATGTGACGAATTAGGTATCAAGAAGTATTTTTCCTCTCCTCATCATCCCTAGGAAAATGGCCAGGTTGAGGCAGTTAACATGACTATCAAACACCTTTTGAAAAAAAACTTGATATGTTGAAAGGAGTGTGATGGATGAGCACCCTTATGTGTTATGAGCGATCTGCATTTCTCCATGGCATATGGGACTGAGGCCATGAGCCTGGTCGAAGTTGGTCTTCTTTCACCTCGTCGCCTGCACTTCAACGGAATATCCAATGATGAGATAAGGTGGTGCGAGCTCGATTTCCTAGAAGAAGGATAGATGATTTGAAAATAAAGCTGGCATCCTACCATAGAAAAATGGTGAGATACTACAATGCCAAGGTCAAGAAG
This sequence comes from Fraxinus quadrangulata, assembly GCA_903798255.1. Taxonomy (NCBI): domain Eukaryota; kingdom Viridiplantae; phylum Streptophyta; class Magnoliopsida; order Lamiales; family Oleaceae; genus Fraxinus; species Fraxinus quadrangulata. The sequence goes on from CAIGRB010014001.1 coordinate 20,796, forward strand.
AAATCGTTCAGAAGGGACGATCTCGTACTCAGAAAGATTTTTCTTTCTTCCAGAGGACCTGGTGTTGGCACACTAGGTTCGAACTGGGAAGGCCCCTTACGTATCTCAAGTGATGTCAGGCCAAGGACATTCCTAATTGAAAGCTTGGATGTGACGGTACAGCCCCACCTCTCGAATGTGGAACATTTGAGGATGTATTATCAGTAAGGCCAGGATTATCGCTTGTATACGTTTTTTTATTAATACAAATGTCGTCTCAACAACCCCTTTTAATGATGACGAGCACATATGTTGATTCAAGTTGAAATGTGGGGAGCCCACATGTTAATCAAGTTAAATTAATTATGACGATCTCACAAGTTGATTCAAGTTGAAATGGGTCAAGTGCACATGCTAATCCAGTTAAATTAATTATGATGAGCTCATATGTTGATTCAAGTTGAAACGTGGCAAGCCCACATGTTAATCTAGTTAAGAGCTCATATTATTTTGTTCAAAATCAACTATGACGAGCTCATAGGCTCTTAACCCAATTTAACTAATTATGACGAGCTCATATGTTGTTCAAGTTGAAGTGTAGCGAGCCCACATATGATGTTGTTCAAGTTCAAGTTGAAGTGTTGTTCAAATCCTGATAATTTCTATCATCCAAGTTCAATTATGGTGAGCCCATAAGTTATTAAATTCAATTGATTATGGCGAGCCCATAAGTTAGTTAATTCAATCAATTATGGTGAGCCCATAAGTTATTTAGTTCAACGGATTATGGCAAGTCCACGAGTTATTTCACTCAGTTGATTATGACGAGCCCATGGTCAATCAATTACGAACATAAAGAAATGTTACCAAGAGAGAGTTGTTGGAAAAATTGAATTCATTACAAGGAGAAAAGTTACAAAAAATTACAAATAAGAAAACCTAGTCTAAATGGCAGCATCATCCTGCTGAGGTCCCCCTTAGGCACCCACCTCCTCTACTGAGTCTTCTTCTTCATTAGCATGAGCGGACAGCTCATCCCCCTGAAACTCTTCTTTTAAAGTGGATAACTCCAGCTGGGGATATAGCTCAAAAAACCTCTCAAAGACTTCATTGTACACAACCCACCTCCAATACAGGCAGAGGCCGTCATACTCAGCCGTTTCGTGGAAGTGGGTGACGTATTCATTCATCGCTGCCTCCCATGCCCCCTTCAACTCCTGCTCCAACTGGGTGCCTCAACAGTCAACTTGTCAACACGAGCCTTCAGCTCTTCCTTCTCCTTGTTGGCGACCTCTAAGGCTGATGAAGCGATCCTTTGAAGATTGTCAGAGTTTTCCACACACTTCGTTAGAGCATTCATTTCGGCTTTGCAGAGGTAGGTTTCCTTCTTCAGTTTATCATTTTCTTTGGAAAGTGCTTCCATCCTCGAATCCGCCTCTATTTGCTTCAACTTGGAGGCCTCAAGGGCCTCATTGGCAGAAGATGTCTCAGCTTTGGCTTTACTCAGGGCATCTTCAGCATCTTCAGCCCGTTGAAGGTACTCTTTATTAAGGCCCTATAGTCGCCTCGCCTCCATTTGGGCATTTAAAAAGAAGCCATGAGAGCGAGTATGCAGGGCGAGCCTAGCCTCCACCATGTCAATCACATCACACGTCTCGACGTACAAGGAGTACTTGTCAATCCAATACTTATGTTGAATACTCGTAATCCCCTAAACCTCAGCAGGCAACATCTCCATTACTGTGGAGGCGATTTAATTAGACCTTTCAACCAAGAAATTTTGGGCATTTCCTTAGAGGGGACACTCCTCACCTCCTTATCCCACCTCTTCTTCACCAAACTTGTCCCCTCCTCAGCCACCTCTTTTTCCTCCAAGACCTTCACGGAGGAAATTGGTTCAACCAGAATGGGTTGTCGAAGTGACTCCCTAATGGTGGTTTGGCATTTGGGAAGAGGTTCAGGCCCAGTATTCTTCGACAACACATACTTTTCCTTGGGAGGCCTCTCCAACGAAGCTTCAGCCTCTTCCTTTTTTCTTTTTTCCCTTCTTCTCTGGAAGAGGTGGTAGGCTTATCTTGGAAAGGCAAGTCAGCTCATCCTGTTGATTCTTATAAGAAGAAGAACCAGAGCTTAGGAGCTTCTTTTTCTTTACCTTCTCAAGGCGTCTCATCTGGAACATGTCTAGCTTGACATATTCATTCTTGTCATGTTGTCCTGCAAGCGAAGAGGCGAACAGTTAAGAAAGTTATGAAGTAAAGTAATTATCAAACAAGGAAGCGAACCATTAACCGTTACCTTTGGTGGCCATTAGCTGATGAGTCACAAAGAGGTTCTGATTCTCAAGTACGTTCTTGAAGACATCTTCTCCGAGGACAGCTTGTATATCGCTTTGATGATTGCCCACTCTAATGGCCCAAGTCCGAATCGGTCAACTGCAGCTGCACAAGGTATAAATAAGAAATTAAAAGAATAGTAAAAAGGTAAAAATCACTTTAGCTAAAGCTAAAGTTACTATACTCATGATACTAGGTCGGCACAGTAATTTCCAGGACCACATCTCCCTCCATCGTTTGCCAGCGACTCCTAATACAAAATCAAGATGACTTCCAGTTCTTGAAAGAGGTTGGAGTCTCCCAATTGAAGGGAGAGTGTGTGACCTACAGTACCACCTCCTACAGTCACTCCTCCACTTGAGGCTCAGGGTTGAAAAAGGTTTGAAAAATGAGGGGCGGCATATCCTCGCCAAGAGTGACTTCTTTCCAAAAAAGGAAGGCCCCTGCTAATTGGCTCAATGCATTTGGCACTAGTTGGGTGGGGGCTAAATTGTTCTGCCTAAGAACATACCTAAAACAGAGGTGGAGAGGTAATTTCATTCCCCCACTCAGAATCATCTTGCTCACGACTACGCACCCATCCATAGGAAAGCACGCCCTCTCTTTATGGGTCGGAACTAACATCTCAATGTTGTCTGGTATCCTATGCCACTCCCTAAAAGTCTCCAATTCACTCACTTTTATATCAGTCGCACAGAAGAAGGCCCCCCACCTAATGCTATATTCTATGGGGCTCTCTTGCATCATCCATACACTATTAGGAGCCCCCATAGCCTCCATAATCCTCTCAGTGGCGATTATGGGAGGTACACCCTCTTCAACGCAGGTCATTGCCATCCACTCTAGAAAATCCCCCATATGCACCATTTTTCGAATAGGAAGCCATTTTACGTGTATATGACGAAAGATGGGAAAAATGATGGATACTTACACAAATAATTTGGGATGCTGAAAGACGGAGAAAACAGAATCATTTGCCGAGAAAAAGGACGGAAAAGGTTCTAAAATATTTTAGAGTTTTTTCAACACTTGGAGATTCAGATTTTTCAAAGTGAAAGAAAAAAGGGAAGAAAATGGAGTTTTTTCCTTTTATATACGGGATGGGTGAATCTCATCCATTGGATTTTCTCTCATTACAATCTAGATCACACATCTGCCTTTTCATCTGATACATTACTCAAAATTCGAGTCAAGGGCTCAGATGAAGTCGTGGATTGCACGCCCAATGGAATCGCGCGAGCCAAGGGGTGGCAATGGGAATAGTCAAGCCGGCTCGGCCCATGCCCACGAGCTCGGCTCGTTATTCACGGGTCAAAGCTCATCCTATATATATATATTTTTTTATTTTGTTTTAATAATAAGATAAGCCTTTAGAAAATCTCGATTTGGATGAGCCTACGAGCCGCTAGTAAAAAAATGAGCCGAGCGGCTCGTGGCTCATTTTTGATGAGTCGAGCGGCCGAGCCAACGAGCTATTCGGCTGGGTTGCCACAACTACGCGAGCCTCACTTAACTATAACACGCTATCATCATTACGCATTAAATGCGCACGCAATACGAACCTTGGAAGCTCTTCCACGGTTGTTTTTTTATTGGAAATCAACATGTCTTTCAAATCATTAAAGCACTCCACCCAAGGTACCTTAGTTTTATCAAAGAGGCTCAACGCCTGGTCCAAGGACCTCACCTCGAATCATTCAACCTTATCACAATCTTTAATTATCAAAGAGCCTTGACACCTACTCCAAGGGTATCGCCTTAAATCATTTAGCTTTATCACATGCTCCAATTATCAAAGAGACCAGACGCCTACTCCAAGGGCCTCGCAACGAATCATTTAGCTTTATCACATGTTCCAATTATCATAGAGGCCCGACGCCTGCTCCAATGGCCTTGCCTCGAATCATTCAGCTTTATCACATGCTCCAATTATCAAAGATGCTCGATGCCTGCTCCAAGGGCCTCGCTTCGAATCATGTAGCCTTATCACATGTTCCAATTATCAAAGAGGCTCGACGTATGTTCCAAGGGCCTCACCTCGAATAATTATAGGCTCCAATTATCAAAGAGGCTTGACGCTTGCTCTAAGGGCCTCACCTTGAATCATTCAGCTTTGTCATAGGCTCCAATTTTCAAAGAGGCTCAATATCCACTCTAAGCTTTTCTGCAAAGTCAAAAGTCTATGCATTATATGAATAATTATACATGGACTTTAGATACCGTTGTTATACCTTGAAAAATTAGGACCCATGCATCGACCCAATTAGCCTACGTAGCGAATAGCTCGTGGGCCCATGCCTCATACACTAGCATAGGACAACCCAACTATATGCAAGTGAACCGCTTCAGGTGTGAACGACCCACTGTTACCTATATAGAAAATCTGGACCGACCCTGTTTGTACGCAGAACCCATTGTAAGAGTTGACCAAGGACGAGGCGGTGACAAAATCTTGAATAGATCTCATGCCATGGGAATTGGCAAGACAACTCATGCCATTATCGCCGCCATCCTATTTAGTCAAGTCTAAAGGTCAAGCTAGACTTTATGAACACAAAAGTGGTCTTAGCATTTGAAACTATAATTGATTGATATACGTGACAAGAGGGGGCAGTCGTTTGGATGAGGCCATGTGCACTATCATCCAGCGGACCCCATTCATTTTTCCCATGTATAAAAGCTCACACTCAGTCTCATTCAAAGGTAATGTGAGTTTAGTCTCTCAACTCTATATTCTTACCACACAAATTTTACTTTTCTATCCCAAAACCGACCCCCATTTTACGTGCAGCTTCACGTTTAAAGTTCTCTCACACTCAAAGCTACTTAATCAATTGACTTGACCGTTAGAGTGTGCGCAGCCAACTCTACTCTTCTTGAAAAAGGCCACGTGTGACAACAATTTGTCCAAGTGTGTAAAAATCCAGCTGGCGTGAACGTTAAAGGCCGTGGGATTTGTTGACCACATCATTGGTACGTTTTTTGGGGTCAACAACATTTACTTTTCCGTAGCTGGTAGTGAATGTTGCAATCACAATCCTTAATTAGTTAAAACCATCTTTATTGCTTTATATTCAACTCATTCTAAGGGAAAAAAATTACTTCGAGCTCTTACAATCCGTCTATATATGTACGTGCCTTGAGTTAATTTGACTATATCTTCAAAGTATGCACTTTAATGGCCAGTTCTTTATCATAATTTGTATTACTTATAACGTTTCACTTGTCTCGAAGTATAGGAAACTACCTTAGCATGATCCATTATCACACAACCCGAGCCTCATTCTATTGCATAATTGAAAATGACAAAGTTATGTGATCCTATTGAAATGAATAGTAATGGGGCTACGGTAAGTTTATGCTTTTGTTCATCTTAGAATATCTCCAAAATGTTCTTTAAATATAAAATATTCTCTATTTTAAAAGTCAACCCTTGAAATTATACTCCAAAAGATTTTTTAAATTAACATTTTTATTTAAAATGTGAGTTTGGTTCTCCAAATTTGGAAAGTCAAATTCATTTTCTATAATTAAATGTATTTAATGTATTTTAATTTTCAATGAAGAAAAATAATATAATAATTTGGAGGGAAGCTAGTGAAAATGAAATATATTAAAAAATAATAAATATTTTTTTGGAAATAGTAAAATTAAGTGTTAAATATAAAGAGCCTATTAAAGTACTTAAAAATTTCGACTCTTTAAATTTATAGACGCTCTTTATATTGTAGATATACTCTTTAAAAATATAAAGCTTCTTGAATATGTTCTCAACTTTTCATTGTTCATTCAAATGAGAATTCTTATTTGTCCTCGTTAACTGAGTTATTAAATAGTGATATTTGAAAATCAATAAGTAGAATCCTTACAATATGACGTCAATCCTATAAAATTCTCACATGTTTGTAGATCATGCCAATTCATAATTTAATAATACTATATAGCATCAGTGGTGCTAGAGCTTCAGTTTATGTCACATTATGTCATATGTTCAATTATGTGATTCATTTAATGACAATTAGTGTCAATTAGACTAGTGTTATAACACCGTCGATACTAAATAACATTACTTCTCATAATTACCTAAACTTTTGCTAGGTAAACGACTACGCCATTATATGTAATGGTTGGAATTTGGATCAAAAGCACCACCATATATTTATGTGAGATACTAAATATCTAAAAACTTAATCGATTGTCAATAGGTAGCAATTGAAATTCTGTAACATGTATTTAATATAATATAATACAGATATTTAGTACGCTGTCCTTTATTCGCCTTTTAACCTCTTACAATCGAAGAATCCTCTTACCTACCAGTTTTCTTCGATAATCTTCAAGAACTCCACAAATAGTACAACTTTTTCTATAATTTTCTAGAGTGTGTGCTCTAATGAATGAATAATTTTCAATCACTTTTTTTTTTATTATCAAATCACCATCTGACACTGGGTTTATTTTTTGGCCTCGCCCTAGTCCCAATGGGGGGTTGGATTTTACAACCCTAATTTATTAGAATAAACATCAAGGACAGAAGGGAGATGGACATTGACCACACCTCTAGAGTTAGAAGGAATAAAGAGATACGCTTGTGTAAAATCATGCTTCTTAATTAAACCTTAAGGATAAAATAGTCTTTCTTGTTGGCAACTTAGTTGGATGTGAAAGGCCATGTGGCAAACCATAATTGGTTGTCTTGGCTTGACTTGGATTGTGTTAGTTACAAAAAGATCTGGACAACTCATTTTGATCAATGGCTGTGATTTATTCTCAAGGTAATATGGCTTGTGGGGGACATTTTGACTCTCTCATTTTCTCATTCTTTTGGTTTGTCAAGTTCCCTTTTTTCCCTCTAGTTCTTCTATTTTTTATCTTCTTCTTTTTCTGATGATCTTGTGATCTCTCAAGGGATCCTAATCTAGTTGTTGTGACCTTGTGAAAATCCTTTTGCTACAGTGTTTTTAGGTCTGGAATAATAGTGAAAATCTGTATAGTGGTAGGTGGTGAGTTTCTTGTTCCTGTGTAGATTGTGGTGTTGATTTGTGAGATCCTTGTGAATCAGTGACCAAGCCTAGTTTCTGATTTAGGTTTCTTAATTAGTGTACTCTCTTGTGAGGTTATTTTGTACATAGTGATGGGCTAGCCTCAAAGTCCCCCAAATTAGCTTGGCCGAACTGGGTGAACAATTGAATCATGTTTTTTACTACTTTATGATTGTGTGCTTCGTTCGATTTTGTTTAACATAATCCGACACTGTTTAATATCATTGTTCAAGATTTATTGGGTATCAAAACCCAACAGCAGGGGTGGACCCAACACCTGGTCAGCCCCTACAATCGCCCGTGTTGGGTCCGCCAGGAGCTGCAGTTGGCCAGTTCAGCAGTTTAGCGCCTGCAGTACCGCCAGTCCACCGGAAATATGGAGAAGAAGGCCAGAACTCCAGAAGCCCAAAAAATTATTTTGGTTCATTCTCTTTGGCAGTTTGGGCCTTTAAAAAAAGGCCAACCCAAACCTAAATGAATGGGCCAAGGAATTAGACAAAACCCTCCACAACCCAGTCCGGCAAAGCAGTCCAGTTCAGTTAGCCAATTGCAAAATTGAAATAGCAGAGAGAAGCTGAGGGAATGAACGACGACTGTGACTTTGCCTACCCGACTCACCGCTGCCTCCGATGGCCGATTGAGACGGTGGTGGTCTGGTGGATTGGTGGCTTGTGTCGGTGGCGGTGACTGACTCGGTGAAGTGTGAACGGTAAGTCTTTCAGTTTCCATTTCCGATTGAGTTTGTTTATCTTTTTTTTTTCTTTTTTGTGAATTTGTGATTTATTATTGTGTGAGAGACTGAGACTATGAGTTGTTGAGATGTATTTTTGATTTGTGATTTGTGAAATGTGAATTGTGATTTGGAATATTAGGTTTTCTAGAAATTATGGATACATGAAAAAAATTAATGGAGATTGGAGAAGATATTGAGCTCAATTAAACAATGGGTAAATTGTTTTTATATCAATTTTAATTGAAAAATAAATCGGAGCATTTTGCAGGTTATGGAGCGATTTTTTCAATCGAAACGAAAGTCCATACCTAGTTTTTCTCTCTCTAGTTGTGCATCTAATCCTGCCACTAATTCTAGTCAGGTTGTATTGAATTATATTTTCATATGTATATATTTTTTTACGTTTTAGTGTATTTAGATATTTACTGAATTATATTTTCGGCTATTACGATCATTGATTGTCAATGGTCATCGATCAATGGTCATCGGTATCCGCCCTAGCTGAACGACAACGTTGGTTTCGCCCCTGCCCAACAGACTTGTAAATTGATTCATAAGTTTTCGAGAAGAAACCAATATATATTCTAATTCCCTTTACTTGAGGAAGTGAATGAGAGATGACAGATGCAACTAATCAATGGAAACCCTAAACGTCACAATAGTATTTATATTGCATCTAAGAACTCTAAAGCTGAGCTCTTCATTTCGACCCGGGAAAACAGTACCCCACATAACAAATTTGTCAACACGAATTTCTTCGATAAGTTGTACAAAAGTCGTATTTGAGAAACATTAATTTTATCATGAGCACCTAGTTTGTGTCACAATCGCTACACATGATATTAGAGGAAGAACTTTCACATACTATAAGACATCTTCAATTTTTATAAAAAATTATTTCATTTATGAGTACTAAAGTTCTATCTTAAAATCTCAACTTTGATAGAAGTAGTAAACCAAGTTCTTAAATATTGATTATTAGTTTTATATTTAAGTAATATAAATTTCTACCTTCAACACCATTTCACAAAGTGAGCTTCAAAAATACTATCTGAAATAGTGGAGTGTAAGCTACTAAAGCTAAAATGCACATTTTCCCTTCTCCACAAGTATAGCATGATGAGCCAAGTTACGAGAACTTCAAATAAAAGAGGAATAAGATCATCTCCAACAGATACTTTAAATATAAGATTCTCTTTATTTTAAAGAGTCAATCCTTGAAATTATACTTCAAGAGATTTTTTAATTTAACATTTTATTAGAAAGTGAGTTTGACTCTCCAAATTTAAAGAGTCATGCATTTAAGGTATTTCAATTTTTAATGGAGAAAAATAAAAAAATAATTTGGAGAAAAGTTAGTGAAAGTAAAAGATAGAGAAAAAAAATAAATATTGTTTGAGGATAGTAAAATAAGTGTTAAATATAAAGAGCCCATTAGAGTACTAAAAAATTCTTACTTTCTAATTTTAGCATGTGCTCTTTAAAAATAGAGAGTTTCTTGAAAATGATCCAAGGTATAAAGTAATTTACCTTTAACACCATCACCCAAAATGAAATTCATACTAACTTTGGTAGCTAGGGATGGATCACATTATACAAAACGTCTACAATTACATAAAAATAAAATTCGGAAGCAATTTGACACTTGAGAGGCCTAATGCTATATTTCATTCTTTGAACTTTCCATTCTTGACTGAATATTGTAATTAACTATTTATGAAGGGACAAATATATGAATTAGTAACATTTGAAGTTTGAACAATTATATGATGTCAATTTTGTTAGCTTTTTAATATGTGCAGTTTACAGATGAAATTGTGCCAGTCAAAAATTCCAGACTTCCAGGCTTGGGGAGTTCAAGAAGTTGACAATCAAATAATTTTTTCTTGAACGAATTCATTCGAGATTCAAGAATTGAAACATTAATTATTTAGTATAATAATTTGGTATTTAATTAATATATAATTCATATAGCAGTATTTAACGTATGGATATTCTTCAACTATTATTTTATAATTAATTATTGTCAACTAAGATGAACTCACATGGAGATGACCGCATTGCAGCATAGATTAAGGATTTATTCAATTCAAGAACCAGACAAAATAGAAGCCTCCCTTACAAATGCATTAATTTCAAATTTCAACAAAATTTATTTTCACCATCTTTTTGAATATGAATATGAGTTAATTATGTCAAATTGAATATGAGTGACTAGATCTGTGAGCAAATCAACGTGGGATGATATGATTACACCAAACTAAAGATGATTCACCTCTAGTTAAAGTTAGATGACTCCCGTGCATTTAACCCATTAGTAATTTGTTTATTCTTCGATTTCAAGTCTCATTTAAGATAAAATATAAATAAATATAATAGGTTAAGATTTTATATTAGCTCAAATTTTAAAATTAAAAAATTCCCTAAATTTACCCAAAGGATTCTTATTCAAAGGAAAATGTTTAACACATTAAAATATAAAAAGATGGAGAAAAGTTTACAAATTTTTAAAACTTTCAATTATATGGAAATTTGTTACAATCATAGAGATATGCTCAATATCTTGATTGACAATAGCAATAAAGGAGCAATGCTGTGGTGAGTAACGATGACATGAGAGAAAATTATGAAGAGGATACCTTGTACTTTGTGGTAGACTAGATAACGAAAGTTTGGGAGATTTTTCTTGGTTGCAAACAAAATCACGTAAAGCAGAGAAAGGAACATGATGACTTTGGGAACGACGCAAAGCTGGTGCAGGAGGAGGACTATTGGGAATGGGAGGAATATGGTCCACAGTAGAGACTAATGGTGGTTGTGGTGGAGTTGATTGAATAGTTAAAAGGGGATCTGAAGAGGAAGGATTGGAGACAGCTTTATGGCCAACTGGATAATCAAGAAAAACATATCTTTTGGCACGATGAGCTAATTTATCAGGAACACACGCACATCAGTAGCATATGCAAGACACCTGAAAACCTTAAGATGAGAATAAGAATGAATTTGACCATAAAGGCATTCGCAAGGAGTTTGGTGAGAAAGAATTGATGAGGGCAAACAATTAATGATATGGACAACAGTGGAGACACATTCTGCCCAAAAACGTTAAGGAAGATCGACCTGAAAGCAAAAGGCTTGTGATGGCTCGAGGATATGTCTATGTTTGAGCTCGACAATTCCATTTTGTTGAGGGGTATAGATATAAAAATATTGATAATTGGCTCCTTTTTTGTTTAAAAAAATTGCCCTCCATTATCAATTTTAATGTTAGCATTAGAAGCATTTGAATTGTGTTTTGACAAAGGAGAAAAAATTGGGAAACAAATGTTGTGTAACACTTTATGATACATGAAGAAAAATACATGTAAATCTAGAATAGTCGTCCACAATAGATAAAAAAAAAAATATTTAGCACCAAACAGTGAATCTTGTAAAGAAACCAAATATCACAATAGATTAATTCAAAAGGTTCATGATGGGCTGTGATGCCATGGTCCACTAGGCAATGATGAAACTATACTTGGCCCATTTACTGGAATATTTAACCATTGCTCGATAACACAAGAAAAGGTCCAATACTCGACCCATTAAGTCCGACATGTGTGCTGCTCAGGACCATTGATCTTCAACTAGATCAACGGTGATGTATTTGTGTATTTAAGGGGCTTGGACCGTCATTTTGTTGGCATTATTCATTATGTTCTTTCTGTTAGAAGCTTCTGGGTTCTCTTTGACTTCGTCTCTTCATTCCCTTTTCTGATTCTTTATGTATATAGTTCAAAACTTCTGGTTTTGTTTTTAGATCTTTGTGATTTGGGTTTTGAGGTGTTTGATCAGTTGTTTGACCTTGGTCCATTGTAGTAGCTGTTGTTGTTCGGGTTTTTTAGGGTTTAGGTCTTTGTGGCTATTTTCTTGTACATAAGGGTACAATGTTTGTTTTGAGCCCTACGTGATAATCAATCCCTTGATGTTGTTGGATTTTGGGTGTTCTTCGTGATTGTAGTTTTTATGCTTCTGTTGTTATTGGCTCTACAAGTGGTATCAGACCTTGCGTGAACACATAACAAGGCGTCAATCAAGTTTTTGTCACTGTAAAATTAATTTTCAGGCGACAAACTTGAATTGACTGTGAAATATGTGAAACCCTAGATTTTTAATTTTTTACTAATCATGGTTTCTGTTTGTGATTTCTTGAGGAAAATTGATCCTTTGGTGAATATTGATTGGTTCTTGGTGAATGGTCTCCAATTCTTGGCTTCGAGTTGATTGTCTAGCAGAACTACTAGAATATTGGTTGTCTCTCTTCGAAACTGTTTGGTTAAAAATATCTAACCCTTTTACTTCCTATTTTTTTTCCTGAATATTGATTCCCTAGGTTTTCCCCTTGTTACTTCTCCAATTTCTCGTGATTACAAATTGTGCCTTGACCTGGGGTTGCGAACTTCATGGAATCCTGGTGAATTCTAACACGTAGAAATTTGAGAATCTCCCATATTAATCTGCTCAATATTATTGTAGCATAATTTGTGATTTATTGTGATTACTAGTTGGTTTTTATATTCCTGCTGAATTTGTTTCTCACTGTGGCTATTAGTTTGTTTATAATCATAGTTGATTTTCACACGCATTTATTGTGTTGTTAGTCTGTTGTCTGAATTGATATTCCATCCCTATTTTTTTGTGTGACACTAAGGTTTGTGTGACATTTTATTGGCTTTGAAATAACTGGTCTTTACTTTTCTGTTAAACCGTGACCTCAAATCTTTTCTTGTGTTGATTAAAAAATTCAAATGACAACTAATACGTTTGAATTTGGAGTTTTTAATAAAAAAAATGGGATTTCCCCATTTGGTAACAAAAAATGAAAGGGGTCTTAGTTCAACAGAAAGTTTATAAGGCTATAACTGGTTATTTTCATGCTACTATGACTGATGATCAAACATTTGAATATGATGAATTTTCATATACTTCTATAATTCTTCATTTGTCTGATCAAGTGTTGAGAAAAATATGAAAAGTTGATAATGTTAAGACTTTGTGGGAAAAATTAGAAGAACAATACGTGGTTAAAAGTCTGCCTAATAAACTCTTACTTCTAGAAATGTTCTTTAGCTATAAGAATGATATGTCTACGGATTTAGACGATAATCTTGATATTTTTAATAAATTAGTTCAAGATATTACTACTGTTGGGGATAAATTTCTGAAGAATATAAAGTTGTTATCCTTCTAAATGCTATACCTGAAGTATATAAGGATGTTAAATCTGTTATTAAGTATGGTAGAGATAACTTAACTCCTGAGATAGTGATTAATTATTTAAGAAGTAAGGAATTAGAATTTAAGGTTGATAGAAATGAGAAGAAGAATTTAAGAGTTTATTTGTGAGAGAGAGAC
>CAIGRB010014002.1:0-20936 GCA_903798255.1 Fraxinus quadrangulata
AAGTTGCTATTTTTGCTTCTGACTCTTGGAAAAAGGTTAGTATTGAGGCTATATGTTTTGCAATTTTATTTTAATGCTTGAATTGGGATCTTGCTGCTTTTAATCTGACCAATGTTTTATGAACAATAGAAACAGAATTTATCAGATGGTAATCAGCAGACAAAAGCTGCCAACAATGATATTGGGAAGTCTTCAGCACCTTCAAAATATGAGCGTACCACTTTGGAATCATATTATCCATTCATGATACCAAACATGAGGAGGTGAAGAGGTTTCTTCTCCGAAGAATGGAAAATAAGACGCAGCACATCTCCTGTCCCACCTTGGCTTTCCATCCATTTTTTTTCTCACCTGATATCCATTGTAATTGATAGGATTCTCTTACCCAAGTAGATTAGAAAGCTTAGTGGCTTCTTCATGAGTAATGGTGCGAATGCTTGCAATCGCGCGTTGCACTTGCTACTAATGTTCCACATATTTTGTTTCAGGAACTCATGCATATGTGCACTTTTCACATGCATTATCATTCATGTTTTGCTTTACACAGATTTATTTTGCTCTTGTAGGCTGGAAAACTGCATACAAAGACTCTGCCTTATCCCTACACATCGAAGGAAGTTTTCGAACAGAGTATTTGGATGCCAATTGGACCAGAGTTTAATCCTGTCACAGCAATTGGAGCTCTTAATCGTCCTGAGGTGTACTTTTGGAATATTCACATTTTTTCAGGTTTTCTTCTCTAATTAATCTTATTTCATTCATTCTCCTATGGTCACTAGCATCCATCAGTGTTGAACATAAAAGGAGCTTTTAGTCGCATGAGAATTATTCATCTTCTTTTCAAAATATGGAGCTGTTGAGAAATTAAGTGCATGTTTGGCTAAGCTTTAAAAGTTCACTTAAGTTTATAAGTTGAAAAATAAATACTTATTTTTATTGGTCAAAGTTGAAATTAACTCTTTTTTCACTTAAATCTAAGTTATTTAATATGTTTGGAGACAACATTTTCTTTCTTTTCAAGCTTTAGCCAGATGTGCTCTAAGTTCCATTTTAGCACAAGTAGCTTACTTCTTTACTTATGGACAGGTGGTGAAGAGAGCTGGTGTGAGCTTCAAACCTATACAATTTCAGGATATGAATCCCCATGAAAAAGTGGAAAATCATAAGCGCAAGGGACAGAGGCCAAGCAAGGGTAAAGATAAGAGTCGATCTATGAAAAAAATGAATGTGAAGAAGATAAAGGCAAAGTGATACTGAAATTTTGGCTAAAAAATATTGCAGTACAAATATAGAATTCCCACTAGCGGAGTTTACTTTCTTGTGCTAGGATGAGGTTTGTTATCTTCAATTAGTTGAATTGATTTTTTGGGCTTGGAATTAGTATCTCCATTGTTGAATAGAGTAACAAATTTGGAGGTGCAATCTCAAGTGTCGTTGGATTGGAGGAGGCTTCTCCCTCATTCACTTAGACAATGTATAATATTAGTTCATGTGTAATTTCTTTTCATAGGAATTGGTCTAAAGGATTTGAATTCCCACACTTTAAAGGTATTGTGTTTATTCATTTGTTTATGCATTAGAGCGTGTGTAACATTGGTATCTAGCCATCTACAAAGGGTGTTTGGTGCAGGATCATATACAAAATTTTCACATATAATCCTTTCTAGTCGTGTTTAGTCTAGTTCAATATGTCAAACTTACAAACCCAAGTGGTATGTAACACACCAATTCTATGAATCTTTAGTTTTGAAAAAGATATTTATTTATCTGTTTTTCTGCGAGAAAAGGTCATTTAGTTCATAGCATAATCAAGATGTAATATTCTCTATCCATTATTATATTAGGATTCAGCTGCATGTTAAAATACCAATATGTCGCAATTTTTTACTAACTATGAGTTATTTTTTAAATGATAAGATTTGAAATGGAACTATACCTTTTAGAAGTATTGATCCGAGAGAATAATTTTTCTTAATATTTTCGAGCCATAAAAGAATAAAAAGATATTTAAGATAGGGGCATAGCCATAAATACACAAGCAAGCAAGTGCTTCATGTGTACTAAGTAAATGGACACTTGAGGAACATCGTGACCCTTGTCAATTGTCACGCAGCCGACAATTTAATATTGGAAAAAGAATTTTAACGTGCAAATTATTTGACCAAGTAACTTAAGTATTAAAAAGTTATAAATTTGAGAATTCAAAACTTATGTGAATCAAATTTATGCAAAAGTAGAGTAAGTAACAAATCGCTTGTTCTTATGAATCGCACCAATACAACCAAATCAAAGTAACTTAGAAGATTTAAAGGACGAGACAAGATCTTATTAGTAATAAATAGTTTGCTCTGTTCGTGTATTAAAGAAATAAAAAAAAAAAAATCATTTATGCTAATGAGGTCATCCTACCATACATATTTTCTTCATTTTCCTTATATTAATAAATTAATAAAAATGCAATTATCTTTGAGAACAAAATGTCTGATACTATCTCTAATTGTCTAATTTTGTCCTGGATTATAGTAATATTTCGTGGGTAAATTATTCCAAGTCTATGCATTTTTTAAATCAATCGTAAATACTATGCTGGTTATACTGTAATTTTTCTTCTCTTAACCTTGACAATTGCCTTCACATACATATTATTAATTGGGTTTTGCTACATAAACACCAGGGTTTACACTACTAATATTCAAGTGGGATTTACTCATTGGCTAAATCTTGACGTACATGTAAAATAATTCTTATTAAGTTGGTGTTTGGTGGAGATTAAAATTAAATTTTTTGTAGGTTGTGATAGAAATTTTTGAAACGTGTGGTTGAAAAATTGTGGAACACATAGAAAATGTGGTTAATATTGATTGTTCGGCTTAGATTAAAATCTGATTTTAATTCGAAACAAACATGGCTAATTATTTGATTGACAATCAAATTATAATTCAAGTGATTTAGTGGGTATTTGGTAGGAATTAAAATTAGATTTTTAGTAAATTGTGATAGAAGTTTTTGGAATGTGTGGTTGAAAAATTGTGAGATCTATAAAAAATTTATTTAATATTGATTGTTTGACTTTTACTTATATTAAAATCTGATTTTAATTTAAAATAATCATGGCATTGATATTACAAAAAGTCGAAAACTACCCAACTTTAGTTGCCACCAAATACGGCGTAAAGTTCTTGAATGAACTGAAAAATTAGTAGTACTACTTTTTGCTTCATTCACATCGCTATTCTCTCTCGATCTCGGAAATGGACGATGAAACCCCACAAGTAGCTGCACTACAACCCACCCATCAACCGTCATTCACAGCGGAAGAGACAGACACACCGCTGCCCCTGCCCCTGCCCCTGCCACTGCCAGAATCAGAATCTGCTTCTATAACAGAAAATGAACCACCACTGGCTGAATCAATACTTGCAGATGAAGAAAAGCTGAAAGAAATCGTTACTGTAGTAGAAGAAGAGATCCCACTGACACCAGCAATGCCACCAGAACAACCACTGACGGCGGAGCATGTCTCTATCACCGCCACGCCCACACCACCAATTTCACAGCCCCTATCTTCAGAACTAGCACCACCACAAGAATCTGAGACGCCAAAACCACCCACAAAAGAAGAAGCCATTGAACCCGAAAAATCAAATAAAAAGGCTCCAGAATCAATGGTTTCTTTCAAAGAAGAGAGTAACAAATTATCAGAGCTCTCAGATTTGGAACGAACAGCGTTAGAAGAATTCAGAAACCTGGTCCAAGAATCTCTCAATAACAGGCTTTTCTCATCCGCATCCCCCTCAGAATCCTCGAATTCACACGAAGAAGTATCCATATGGGGCGTGCCATTGTTGAAAGACGACCGCAGCAATGTGATCTTACTGAAATTTCTACGAGCCCGCGATTTTAAGGTCAGGGAATCTTTCACTATGTTAAAAAACACCATACAATGGCGAAGAGTTTTCAATGTAGATGAGTTGATAAAGGAGGATTTGGGGGATGATTTAGAAATGATTGTGTTTATGCGCGGGCAAGATAAGGAGGGACATCCTGTTTGTTATAATGTCTATGGAGAATTTCAAAACAAGGAGTTATATGCAAAGACATTTGCAAATGAAGAAAAGAGATTGAAATTTCTAAGGTGGAGGATCCAATTTCTTGAAAGGAGTATAAGGAAACTGCATTTTAATCCGGGTGGTAGTAATACTATTTTTCAAGTTAGCGATCTGAAGAATTCGCCCGGGCCTGGTAAACGGGAGCTTCGGATTACCACTAAACAGGCGTTGCAAATCCTTCAGGATAATTATCCTGAATTCGTGACGAAGCAGGTACATGATGCACACATTGATTAATTGGTTTCTGTTGATTTAAAAACATGAGAATTGATTGAATTATTTTCTTACATTTTAAGCAATAAAAATAGGATCTTGGTACTTGTAATTAGTAGTTCTAAGAAATTTCATTTTTGAGCTTATTTTGATTTAGAGAAGTTGTTGAAGTTAATTTATATTTACAGAGATTATAGATGTTTTGAGTTTGTTTAGGGATTTAGATGATTGGGCTTTATCTTATACATTTTTGGTAAGGTGCATTAGGTAGAACTCAACAATATTAAGAAAGATGCCCTATACTCCAAACATGCCCTGTAACAAATATCAAGCAGTTTCAACATTTGGCACGTATGCCTATTTCATTCAGGTTGATCACAGCATGATTGTAAGAAACTATCAATATTTCTTATAAAAAATGAAAGAAAAAAAGATTGTCAATAGTGCTTTGAACTAGTGTTTATGTAGTGATTTAATATAGCTACATTGATGTTTGTTTCTTCAATTTCGTGGCTTGGTTTCAATGTAGAAGTGTATCTTTGTTTTCTGAAGGTATTCATCAACGTTCCTTGGTGGTATTTGGCTTTTTATACGATGATCAGTCCTTTCTTGACACAACGGACGAAAAGCAAGTTTGTTTTTGCTGGGCCGTCGAAGACTGCAGAAACTCTTTTGAAGTGTGTAGAAGTTACATTATGTCATTTCAAATATATATTTTTCTGATTCGACCTCTTTCAGAAGTACTTGATATTTTGCTGCTTGCATTAATTTGGGTTTTATGACTTGTTGAACAGGTATATATCTCCTGAGCAACTGCCAGTTCAGTATGGCGGCCTTAGTGTAGATTTCTGCGAATGCAATCCGATGTTCACGGTTGATGATCCAGTTACAGAGATTACTGTAAAACCTGCTACCAAGCAAACTGTGGAAATTATAGTACTCGAGGTCTGGTATCTAACTAATTAGTTGTTGTTAAAAACTGTTAAGTCACCAAACTTGTGTCATGGAATATTTTTGTGTTTTGAATAGTCACTGAACTTTCATTTCAGTTTAGGCACTGCTGAGTTAACAGAAACGACAACGTGGCATGGAAAATCCATTACTGCCCTTACATTTATCATTCAGCTTGACAACATGCCTATTGTTGGAAATTGGAATAGTCGTGCTTTCAAAAATGTGTTTATAAGGAGGAAAAAAAAGAAGGAAAGAAAAGATAACAAGATTTGTCGACCAAGCCAATTTTAGCCCCTGTTTGACAACCATTATAATGAGTTTTATTTTTTATAAATTTTTTTTTTTGTTTTTTTTTCTTTTAAATTTTTTTTTTTTTTTTTTTTTTTTTTTTTTTTTTGGAAAATAAGTTTTGGAATAGTGATTTTTTTTGGAGAATGTGTGATTGAAAAGTTGGCAAAAGTTTTAGATTTACGTTCAGAATATTTTATTATGAAAATGTTTGGTTGAAAATGAGTTTGAGAAAAAAAAAGTTTTGTGGTTGTCAAACGGGGGCTTAACTTGGAAGATAAAATAATGCACCAATGGATTTTTCATGTCTCATCATCATTTCAGCTTATTCGGCATAAGGATGTAAACTGAGTGCTTAAACTGAAACGTGAATCGAAAAGTGCAGTATTTTTAACACAGTTCATTTTTCAATGTTGAGAGTGAAGATTAAATGTTATTCTTCTAATTTGGGATCTGAATTATACACAGAAGTGTACGATTGTTTGGGAGCTTCGTGTAGTGGACTGGGAAGTCAGCTATGGTGCTGAATATGTACCTAATGAACATGGCTACACTGTTATTATACAGAAGACAAAGAAGATGGCTCCTACTGATGAGCCAGTGGTGTCTAACAGCTTCCAAATTAGCAAGCTTGGTAAGATACTACTCACCATTGACAACCCGACTGCCAAGAAGAAGAAGTTGCTGTACCGATTCAAGGTTGTGGCCTATGAAGATTAATGTGGCAGTATGAACTTTTACATGATAGTTGCTTGTCGTAGTTTCTGTGGACGGGGATTGCAACACCTTATTTGTCGATAAAAATGATGAATTGGGTACATAGTTGACTTTCTATTTGCGGGTATTCTTGCGCTGCATTGTTAGAAGGTGCATAGTACTGAGACAATGTATTGTACCATTTAAGAACTCTTTGCTTTGGGTTTGTTGTTTGCTGCTTGTATACTTCGTGTCACTTCTCTTTTGTTGGAAACATAGCACCATACATATGATGTGTAATAGTATACATTTGTATTTCCTATTAAAGTATTCTGTCAACCATGCAACTTATATGTTTCACCAACTATGTATGAAATTTCCGGTCGTATTTATTGAATGTCATGTTTTTTAACGTAAGATATTGCAACTTTTAGGCTGGATTTATTGGACATGATGATTTTGTGGAGAGTTCAGATTGTAGATTTTGGTCATATTGCATTATATGTTTCTTTCTCATTACAATAGGGCTTAACTTATCCTTGATGCCTTGATGGTGTTCAAATGTTGTTTGGGGTATTTTGGTAAGTACATTGTCGGGGTTGGAAGTCCGAAAATTCGTGTGTTTTCGAGTAATGTTATCTATGATCACTAATTGTGTTATATGTACATAACAGCTTACATAATGATTTATCAATAGATGATGCGACGAAAATTAATTGGATTAAAATTTCATCAATCAAATAACTTCCCTATTTACATTTGACATCTCATCATTATGTGAAATATTGTGTAAATAGCTATGTACAAGAAACATTTTCCCTATGACCATTAGTAGTTACTTTGTCCAATAAAGTTGAAATGCATTTTATTTATTAGGCAATGTTATATTAATCTATTGTCACCTAAACTTACATTAATGTCATCTTTTAGCGTCTATAGGAAATTTTATACTTGTTTTTTCGGTTTTTCACTATCTTCTTTACGTCGGGTTACATTGAACAAGGTGTTAACTAAGTCGTGATAGGTACTATATAGACGTGCCGGGGATGCAAGCACAGCATGGTTTGGCTGTAGGGCTTGGTTGAGCTTAAAGCAAGTGTTTCGACACATTTTGACTATATTTTGATTCTTTGAAAAGAACCTTTGTAAAGAAATCAAGCAGAAAATACCTGAAAGAAACAAGAGTCAAAGACATGTGCAGAGGTATAAGAGAAAAGGCAGAAAAATATTGCCCGAAAAACTCTTGACAGCAGAACAGACCAGACCAGACCAGACCAGACCAGATGGATGCAATTATGGATTTGCAGCAGCAGTGTGTTGTGCTAGAATAATTGCTATTATTATGTACATGAATATTAAAATTACATTTTTAGTTGATTTTGAAAAAAGTTAATAAAATATATGGTTGAAAAATTATTAATCCTATGAAATGTGTGGTTACAATTTATTGTTAACTTTGACAAAATAAAGATTTTAATCTCTGTCAAACACGTATATCTTTTTCATTTATCTTTGTTGAAGGGTAAGATTGTCTCTTTTGCGACCTTTACGGTTGTTTAAGGTAGAAATTAGAAATTATCAAAACTTATAATTGAATATAATGAGTGTTAAAAATAAAATAAAAATTGTGTGTTTTACCAAACGTGTTGTAAATGATCATAAACTTTGGCAAACATGCATAAATATTTAGGTAAATTGCATTATTTATTCTCAACATTTCCTAGAAACTTCCCTACCTTTGATTTTTGGCTTCCTAGAAACATGCACAAATAACAATATTTTCCACCACAACCTCGTCCCGCAATTTTCCTTTTATGCTGTAAATATTTCGACTACTCGGAATAAAGTGATATTATACGAAATAATAAGTTGATATTTTACCTTCTTCTTCTCTTTTAGCTATATATAATAAATATTAAATATACCATTAAAACCAGAGTAGAAGTGGAGAGAGCCCCCTCACGTTGTTTTTATTTTTTATTATTTTTTGAAACTTGACTAGCCCCACTATGAGGTGAGCTCGTGGGTCGAGCCAAATCACACGACGATGAAGTAAATCGGCTCGTGTGATGGACCAAGCCAAACTCGACAGCAACGAATTTAACGATTACTTACCCCCATTTAACATCTCTAAGACCCTGTTTGATTTGGCATTATTTTTCATGAAAGATGAAAATTAAATTTTATTTTCACCTTTTGCATGTTTGATTGACTAAATTTTCCATGAAATTGATTTCAACATTTTCTTGATTTTTGAAGAAAAGTTTTTTCTATGGATTTAGTGGGAAAAGTTTTTCTAGGCAACTTTTTTTTTTTTTTTTTGACAATGGAAATAAATAATATCTCCAATTGTAACAAATTTTACCCCTTTGATGGACAATTTTTATGGAAAACAAAGTCAAATGAACATCAAAAAATTCAATATTTTTCAGGTGAAAAATTATATCAATCAAATACAATTAATAGACAATTCTCAATAAAATAAATTATAAACAATTTAATTTCTTAAAATTTATTTTCTTTCCACCTAATTTCTTTCACGTAATTAAACGGACCTTACTAAAATCCCTTTGCTTTATCCATGTCATGTTGCTTTGAATTGGTATTAGAAATTTAGAGGTGTTGGGAAGTGTGTGGGTGGGGTTAGGGGCCTGATTAAATTAAAATAGACACAGAGAAACACAATCATTTCATTTGTCAATACCATACATGCTTCACTTTCTCTTTGTTTCACAAATGCATCACTTTTTTATTTGTAACTTCACAATTTTCTATCTCTTTTACTTTTATTAAAAGATGTAATGATATAAGGAATCCAAAATGTGTGACAATTGAAAAAGTACATTACTAATTTTACCACTTTCTTATCCTATGTACGTTTATTGAAATTCTTGAATCCTAAATTAGAAAATGACAATGAACAAAATTGCATCAGAAGTGAAATACGAAAGTACAATAAGTCATATTTAGCTAGAGCTATACGAGTTATTCTACTATTTAGATTGACCTATTGTTTTAAGATTAAATACACGTAGTTCTTTATTCACAATCTGAGTAGAATAAGATATCTTTATTACGTAAGTTTACCATATCATGATAAAAGGACCTTTTTTGGTACGTGTTATTCATCATTTTAATAAATAAAATGTCTACCTTATAAAATTGAAATTTAATATGTTCATTTAGCATTTTCCTAGAAATATAGAGGTGTTGGGAAGTGTGTGGGTGGGGTTAGGGGCCTGATTAAATTAAAATAGACACAGAGAAACACAATCATTTCATTTGTCAATATCATACATGCTTCACTTTCTCTTTGTTTCACAAATGCATCACTTTTTTATTTGTAACTTCACAATTTTCTATCTCTTTTTCTTTTATTAAAAGATGTGATGATATAAGGAATCCAAAATGTGTGACAATTGAAAAAGTACATTACTAATTTTACCACTTTCTTATCCTATGTACGTTTATTGAAATTCTTGACTCCTAAATTAGAAAATGACAATGAACAAAATCGTATCAGAAGTGAAATACGAGAATACAAACAACAAATAAGTCATATTTAGCTAGAGCTATACGAGTTATTCTACTATTTAGATTGACCTATTATTGTAAGATTAAATACACGTAGTTCTTTATTCACAATCCGAGTAGAATAAGATATCTTTATTACGTAGGTTTACCATATCATGATAAAAAGACCTTTTTTTGGTACGTGTTATTCATCATTTTAATAAATAAAATGTCTACCTTATAAAATTGAAATTTACTTAAAAGGAACAGTTTGGCAGGTTCTATTGGACATTTTCTAAATGGACAAAGATTCGTGTTCTTAACTTTTGCAAAGTTGACCTAGATTATATAAAATTAAGAAATTATTATCCAGTTATCTTTTTCTCAATTAAATATCTAAGGATTATTAGGTGACATTGTAATAAAATAAATTCGTCTCACCGATCGACCTTACGGCAGCGATCGATTTACAGTCGAGAAGATAAGTATACATACGATTGAATACAAGGATGAATAACATTTAAAAAAAAAAAAAAAACATTCAATATGGTTTTGTTGTTCTGTGAATTTAATGATGTTTGCTTCATCTTGCAACTAATAATATGACAAGGACAGTATTTTCTTCTAGCACAATTGGTGGGGGTATTTTTTAGACTGATTTTGACAAGTGAGCGTGATGAACAACTACTTTATTTATTAAGTTGTTGGGAAGAATGATTACAAACCAAACTTTAAGACACTCTTCTATGCATTTATGTTAACATAAATTTCATAAAGACAACTAAGAATCTTATGATGACACTGTTTTTTTTTTTTATATAAAGTGAGGATTACACTCGCACAGCTCAAGATTCTAGCACTCCTACCTACTCTACTTCATTTATCTTTAAAAGAAATAATACAGTTCGTCGGATGAAATAAAATTGCGCAATGCAAGTGTACTACCACATATTATAATGTAGGTGGGTCGACCTTTAGATGGGCATTTATCCCAAAAGCAAACGAGGTCTCCACTTGGGGTCATGTTATTATCGAGAACAATCTCACAACCATGCCCTAAAGGGACTATTCGATTTGGTCCAAAAACCACATATCATGACGAAGGTTGGTCAATCTTAAGTGGGCACTTACCCTTAAAACTAACAAGGTCACGGATATCTTTGTAGAGCTCTGACTTGGAGCATTTTTCGACCCTGAGGGGCTTGTAGAACTTTCACTTGTAGAACTTTCGTAGAGCTCTTAGTTAAGAGTGTTTTCGAAAATCGATTTGAGATCGGGTTATATTACCAGCTCAAAATAAAGGTCTACCTACGGTGCTCGTAGGGATATATTTTGATTTTATATGATGAATCTTCAGAATTAATTACAATTACCAAAAAGAGAATTTGACAGATTGTCGTCCAGAAAGGAAGAATAACATACAAGAATGAACCAAATCTCTAAGCCAAAAATTCCACAATAAGAAACGAAAGCATTGTCAAAATATCAAAAGTTACAAACTTTACAGCATCAAAGTATATGAACAAAAGTTTGTGTTCACATTCCATTTTGAAAAAACGTTCCTTCCACAATGCACATATTTCTATAGCTTATCCATGGTTTATCGCATTCCCAAGATAATTCAACAACCCAACAACAAAATTTTCAATAAAAACATCAAACAATAATTCCCCCAAACCTTTTAACTCGCGACTAAGTTTAATATAAATAACAAAAAATGAATGTGAAAATGAACAAAACAAACCATTCTTATCATGGATTATATCAATTATACTCGTAATTTTCAATCAGAGGGCTTGGTCTTGGACCTGTAGAGAAGCTTCTTCCTCTTTGAAGTTTGGTTGTCGAAGGTAAGTACAACCTTCCCGGGTTCACCAATTTTGAAGCTACAGCTACTTATGAGTTCATCAGCTGGTCCAATCTTCCTCGACTTCTGAATAATCCAAGTGTATCCGCCCTCGGCACAAGGCACAAACTCGGCTCCATAGGACACGTCCCAGCCAACCACTCGCGCCTCCCAAACCAACGTGCACGCCTGCAAATCCAACAATACATAGATCAATTATGCAATCAATTGAACTCCTCGAATGTGGAATTATTTTATCATAATTTGGAAATAATTGCACACCTCGGTGATTGGCAATTCAACGGTATATTTTGCAGCTGGCTTAATAGTTGCCTCTGTTGCAGGATCAGCAATAGTGAATTCCTGTTCACCCTCCCGGCTAAGGCCACCATATTGAACTGGTACTTGCTCAGGTGCTATGTATCTGATAATTTACAATCGAGGCACGAATTAAAACTCAAAATTCATCACCCAACTAGAATAAAAATCAAAAACTGGGTATAGAAAGAGTATCAACTAAAGAAATTTACTAACTTTAAGAGGGTCTCAGCAGTCTTGGTAGGGCCTGCAAATACAAACTTGCTCTTGGTCCTTGCAGTAAAGAACGGACTGATCATCCTATTGTAAGCCACATACCACCACGGAACATTGATGAACACCTAATTGCCAAGAACACATCGAATTAGTACCAATAAAAGAGAAAAAAAAAAACACACAAAGTTCTAATTAAACCAGTGTGTTAAAAAACTGACCCGACTAGACCCAGGGATCCGTATGGTTATTATTAAAAACATGCTTTAAGGCCACATTCTTTTCAGAAAATCAACAAATATTTTGTTATAGACCATGGTACCTTGTGATGAATATCATTCATATCACAGAACTTTATGGTGTGTGTACATATTAGTTACTTTCAACCTCCGATTTGACATCGGTCGAACCTTCCAATTCAAGGCTTTTCGCCTGTGAATTGTAGTGTACCATTAAGGCATTAACACTACAATTTTTCGACATAAATAAATTGAACTATATCATGCATAGAATTCCAAAAGCTAATAAGTTTAATCAAATTCACTACACAAATCAAGAATTTCAATGATAAGAACAAAACTGGATGAAAAATACTTACTTGTTTAGCAACAAATTCAGGATAATTATCCTGAAACAATTGGAGAGCCTGATTCGTGGCCTGGCGTAGTTCTTTCTTGAACAAGATAAGTCCCGGCGAATTTTTGAGATCATTAACCTGAACAATGGTACATATACCATCAGGTTTAAAATCGAGATTCCTAATGCTTTTTTCCAAGAATTGAATCCTCCATTTCAAGAATTTCGCCCTTTTTTGGGCATCAGCAAATGTTTTATTGTACAGTTCTTTATCCTGGAACTCCCCGAATGCGTTGTAACATACGGGGTGTCCTTCTCTGTCTACTCCGTGGAGATATGCAAATTTTTCGAGCCCTTCTCCAATTCCTCCTTCTTCAAGTAGTTCGTCTATTTTGAAATCTTTTCTCCAGGCGATCACGTTTTTGAGCATGGAGAAGGCTTCTTTGACCTTGAAATCCCTTGCCCTCAAGAATTTGAGGAGAATTACGTCGCTCTTTTCGTCCTCCAAAAGTGGAATTCCCCAAATTTTAACCTCCTCCGGCGGTGGTGTTTTTTCCTCGACCTCCGGGGCTGGTGGGCACTCTTCGGTGACTGGTGGTGGTGGGGCTGGTGCAGTGACTTCATGAACTATAGTTTCTTTGACTTCTTCAAGGGCGTCTATTTTTTCAACAACGGGAACCGGTGGCTCCGCCGTCGGGGGCAGGGCGTGTTTCTCTTCTTCCTTTTTCTCCACTGGAGCCTCTTCTTTGATGGGTTCAACTGGTGGTGGAACTTCAACCGGAGCCTCCTCACAAGTTTCTTCGTTTTTCTCTTCAGGCTTTGATTCTTCTTCTTTCTTCTCTTCGGGTTTTGATTCCTCCTCCTTTTTCTCATCCGGTGTCTTCTTCTCCTCCTTTTCCTCCTCCGGTTTCTTCTCCTCCTCCTTGGTCGGCGGCGGAGGTGGCGGAGCTGTGAATTCGTGCTTGTTGAGTGCCTCTTGAATCAACTGCTTGAACTCATCCAAGGCTTTCTTTTGTGGGTCAATAAGATCATCAACCTTATTGCTCTCCTCCTTAAACGAAGCCGATTCAGCTATCTTCTCATCTTCAACCGTCGTCGCCTCTTTCTGTCCGTCCACCAACTCTTCCGCCGCCGGCTTCTCACCCTTCTCCGCCTCGGGTTCCGGGTGCTGCGGCGCTTCCTTCTCTACAACGGCAGTCGTGGGTGTCTCCGTCACACAAACATCAGACACCACAACCTCTTGAGTAGTCAATTTCTTGCCTTCTTCAGCCATTATTACGATTTCAAGAAATTAAACAAGATTTTCTCGAAAACCCAATACAGAAAAAATTAAAGCTTTGCAAAATAGCAAATGATTTGAAGAGAAAACAAGAAAGGGGGGGAATTAATATACGAAGTGGGTTCGATTTTCTTGGAGTGGTGGGGGTGGGGTAGGAGATGAACAGTCTGTCAATTAAGGGTTCTAATGCCAGCTCGTTACCACTCTAGAATTGGGTCCATACCCACTAGGAAGCACCAATTCAAATCAATCTTTTTTATAATTTAGCTTTATTCAATAATTTGGCCTCAATCTTGTTAATATTTCTTATTTAACTACCCCGGTTACTGTTTTTTCGGCTTGATTTATGAAACTTTCCTAGTTTGATAATGTTTGTGTTTCAATTGTATCTTGTAATTTTTGTTTTTTCAGTAGTCAGAGTTGTGACAATATTGTTACAATTTAGAATGTGTGCATGATTTATGTTTTATTAATATCGAGTAATTTTTTTACTTTTTGAGTTTATCACAATTACACCTTAAAATATGTCCATGATTTATGTGGGCACCAAGTAATTTTTGTTTTCAAAGGCCACAATGTAGCAACATCTCTAAATATGCTCGTAGTTTATATTTCATTGATGCCAAGTATTTTTTTCTTTTGGAGGTCGCAATGTTGTTACGATTTAACATATCCTCATATTTACCAAGTATATTTTGTCTTTCGAGCTCTTGGGCTGTCAAGTAATTTTTATTTTTGGAGCGATTGAGTTATCACAATGTTTTTACACCTTAGTATTTGTCCATGATTTATATTTCATAGGTACAAGGAATTTTTAATATTTGGCGGTTGCAATGTTGTTACAACATAGAACATGTCTATTTCGTTAATATCAAGAATTTTTGTTTTACTGTCACAATGTTGTTATAGCTTAAAATATACTCATGATTTATGTTTCATTGGTACCAAATAATTTGTCTTTCAAATTGGTGAGTTGTAATGATATTATTACAACTTAGAATG
This sequence comes from Fraxinus quadrangulata, assembly GCA_903798255.1. Lineage (NCBI taxonomy): Eukaryota > Viridiplantae > Streptophyta > Magnoliopsida > Lamiales > Oleaceae > Fraxinus > Fraxinus quadrangulata. Next base: position 15,008 of record CAIGRB010014002.1, read on the forward strand.
TATCCAAGATTTATATTTCATTAATACCAATTAATATTTGTCTTTTAAGATCATGAGTTTAATTTGTTAAGAGTTGTAACATTATTATTACAATTTAGAATATATCAATGATTTATCTTTTATTGATACCAAGTCATTTTTGTCTTCTGGGCTTGTGAGTTGTAACGGTGTTCTTACAGTTTAGAACATATTCACGATTTATGTTTCATTAGCACTCAATGATTTTTGTTTTTCAATTGTTTAGTTATCAAAACGTTGTTATATTTCATAATATACCTATTACAATGTAACTTTTTGATTTTAGGGATGTTGAGTTGTAACATTGTTGTACATTTTTCAAAACTTCTAATGCAATTTTATCAAAATTAGGGTACAAATTTTTCTTCTTATAGAAAAAGTGCTACACATAGAGAACTTGAAAGCCATTATTTTTTCGTATTGAACCTATAAAAACTCCGAGCATTATTATAAAAGTAAGGTCGATAAATTGGATATAAACTTGTCGAATAAGACGAAAATTCCAACCATAGATAGTGATTTCTCATACTCATAGTTTGAAATAAATATGTGACGTGTGATTTATTCAAGTCAATTTCTTGTAAGTTTAACCCTTTTATTTGATGTTATCGTCATCCTTATAGCACACGTGTTGAAGAATAAAATTAGGTGTGCTTTCAAAACTATGGGCAGACAAAAGTGATAGTTGTAAATTACATTACTATTTTTCCAAACCTATTTTGAAATTCATTAAACATTCCATATTTAAAAGTTGAGTATAAAGTTGGGAAAACTAGTGAGGGACTCTTTAATAGCGTGATTCTAGATCATTGACATTTAAAAGTGGAATTTTGAATTCTCAATCTAATCTATTACACGTGTGAATCTAGATTTTTATGTGATTGAAACAGTATTATTCAAATCGAACACGAGTCAAAGCTGGACGCTAAATAATTTGATGATATTGTCCTTTAACTTTAAATCAAGTAAAAGTCATATGCAATTTAAAATCTAAATTGACGATTTCCATAATATTGGGTCTCACATTCAGATAATTAAAAAAATTGAGAACTATAACGTCTTTTAAAGGTTAAAAGGGTCAAAAATACATTTATTAAAAGATTACAAATAAATTCAATGTACCACATATATATGATTTTGAAGTTATCGTACAAGAAAGTTAAAAGTAAAATGGATCATAAAAATTTAAATTTATTCTTAATTAATATTATTTTAGTACGTATCAAACATAAAAACATATGTTTTTGTTGTGACCCACACGTTCGAAGGTTTAGTGCATAGAAAATCAAGTTCCAGCAACGAAACATGGTGGCATAGTTGTCATCACAAAAATAAATTAATTAAGAATAAAGATGGAACATTCTTTTAAATATTGAATTAATTCTTAATTAAATTCCTTAATACAGCCTGTCAAATCATCATAAATTGTTTAAATAAATGAAAAATAAGTTTTCTCCGTCATCATCGCCGCCGTAAAGCCGGTTTATCAAATTGATTATTTAATTAATTAAATAAATAATATTTATAGATACATTTATGTGTGTATAGGTAACGGGTGTGAGGTGGGTCCACTGCCCTCCGACTTACATGCAGCAAAGCAATCCAAGTGTTGGGCTGTTGGATGAACTTTCTTTGCTGTCCTTTTCATTTTGAAATTTGAGATTTAAATTTTTTTTTTTTTCCAATTTATTGATTTTGATTTATTGTATATTCGTGAATAAATTTAATGAGCACTCATTAAACTTTAAACGTGTTACTACTTATTCACTCATTGAAATATTTATGGATCCCAATAGCAAGGTATTCAAGAACAGCAAAGAGGTAAACAACGACAACAATAAAAATGGGCGAAAAAATTACGGCAAGTTTCAACTATAAACCCCAAATTAATTGTCCCGACTATGCATCAAAAGTTGAATAACATGATAGAAACTTCAGATAATTCGCGTAAGAGAAGAATTCAATGAATTTCACCACCTCTGAAACTTCGTGTGAGGAATTGATTTGGGATAAGTAGATTTCACAACTTTAGGGTTTTGGGATTTAATTGATGTTTCTTTTAGTTTTTAAGCCGTGTTTGGAAGATTACTGACGTGATGATGACATCGCATTTAACTTAATATTTGAAAAATTTAACTAATCATGTCATTTTCCATCATCCACGTGAGTAACTTTACTAACTGATTACATCCGGTGATTGGTGAAATGAGACGAATTAAAGTCCAGTGACTAATAAAATGCTTTATAAAACATGATGCAAAGTTTAGCGGCCATTAAATATTTAACTCTTTGGAGAGAGAAGAGTTAAATGAGTGATATATGGGTAATTATATGGAAAGATGAGTGGGCATTAGATAAGTTGTTAAAGATGAATGAATAAGTAAGAACACGTTTAAAGTTCAATGCTTACTCATTAAACTTACTTGTATATTCGTAGTTATCAGACCTAACTTAATCGGAAGTCGAGTATAAATATGGTGGATAAAAAAAAAAAAAAAAAAAAAAACTCAAGATAGCTAGCTGACTAGAGTCGAGGACATACACGTGCTTTTGTGTTTTGAGTCATGATTCAACCTGGCATAAATTTTATTAGAAAATCAGTTTAAATCTTAATTTATAATAATCTACCCAATGTGCTCGAATTTTGACCATTTTTCTTGATTTTGACTAGTATATTTAAAAAATGATCCATCAAACTAATCAGATCAATTTTCGATCAAACTAGTCGATTTTGTCTAGTATATTAGATAACTCTTTTCTAACTTTCAAATATCTTAGCCCCTGTTCGAGTCTAATTTTTTGAAGAATATATTTTTTTAAAATTCATTTTCAACTATACATTTTTCCAAAAAATAATTATACACGTATTTTAAAAAAATTATATTTTAACCCCACATTTTTCAAAAAATTACTATTCCATAATTTATTTTATCTCAAAGATGGGAATCAATAATCTATCTTGGATTTTGGTCATTTTTCTTTATTTTGACTAGTTTATTAAGAAAATGATCCATTGAATTTTGATTGAACAAGTCGATTTTGATATAACTTTTACAATTTTTAAGACAAGGTGAAACACATACATTTACAACTCCTTTTATTTCTATTTAATTTTCCGTTTCCTTGTTACCTTTGAATTTATAACTTATAGATAATCTCATAGACTTTTTACATAAGAATAATAGTTAGGGGAAATTGCTACGGTTCCCAACCTCTTCAATTTTTACAAACTTTATCCTAAACCTTCATTTTGTGCCAGCGAATGTCCCTAATCTTTCATGAATATGCACATCAAGTTCAAATAGATGGAAAACATCAATTTGGCTATTAGTTGACCAAGAAAATTGCACTTTGACCAATTTTGAATAAATTAAATGGGTAAAATGGTAATTTAAAAATTTTCACATTAAATAAATAAACAAAATAAAAAAAATTAAAGAAATAAAAAATCCCCCACATATATATATATTTTTTGGTTTTTAATTTAATTTTTTAACTTATTTAATATGAGGAAAATACAAAGTACCATTTTACCCCTTCAATTTAATCAAAATTAGCCAAATTTCACTTTTCTTGATAAACTAACGATCAAATGGATGGACTCTAATTGCATATTTATGAAATGTTAGATACCTTACTGTCACAAAATGAAAATTAGGATAAAGTCTATAAAAGTTTACAAAAATTAGGGACCGCTGCTACAATTTTTCCTAATAATTTTGATAGTGCTCCCATGAAGCGACTCCAAGGCACTCAACCTCCTAGACATGGGCTTTTTTTTTAATAGAATATAAAAATCAATCTAGACCTACATGTTCATTTTGACATTTCTAATCGTCGAATATCATTTGACCAACAAAATGCCATAATTTTTAGGGTGCTTTTTTAAATGTATATATCAACTTTTATAAACAAACATAACGAAACATATTTAGCCTACTAGAGTTCTTCCTCTAAATCTTCGGTAATGCAAAACTCAATTGCAATTTATATTTTTGAGCGGGAAGTTTGTTAGTCAAATAAGAAGCGGGTTCAATTGTATTTAAAACTAATACGCAAAAGAGTATCTTATATAATTTGACCCTAAACCTATGCGCATATAACTTTGTTCTCAGGATCTTTTGCATATTAAGTGGGTCTATAATATTGTTGGGACTCAATTAGATGTATGGAGATTCATTCTTCAACACTGAAATAATCACAAAATTTACCCTCACGGCAATGATGACGTGTGGGGTGTTCCGATTGTTTCGATCAACGAATGTTACCTGCAAAATGAGGTAGGGACTTTCTCCCCTATCGTACCTCCAATGTGAGAATCAGTAGGTGATTAAGGAAAGTAGGAGGAACGTATATTGAGAGTTCAAACAGTTCGGGTTCCAAGAGAGCTACCTTTTCTCACCTTAGTGGTATTTATAGGCACCTGATGACATGCCCTCGTTCCATGGTTAGTTGTGCCATGTGTCCCACGTATGTCTTCTCCACTTCCCCACGTTCTAGAGTGGTGATCCCCACTTATCCAGCTGTTGGTGATGCCCACGTTCTCTGTGGGGTGGTTTTCGCCCATCTACTTGCCATTTTATATGGTTACGGGTAGTGTTGGCTTCACAGTGGTAGACGACCTATGTGAACGTAGAGGACCTTGAGGTGGGTCGATGGCCTCATGGTGGTAGACGGCATATGTGAACGTAGAGAACCTCACGAGGGTTGATGGCCTCGGTGGTGGACGGCATATGTGAACGTAGAGAGTCTCATGGGGGGTCGATGGCCTCATGGTGGTAGGCGCCCCTATGGGGGTCGACGGCTTCATCGGGTAGACTGTCGTACGCGGTTGACGTGGGGTATATCTTGAGTAGTCCCGATCTCAATTGCCCACCTGAATAATTATTAATGTAATCTCGTATCAAACACAAATATTCTTTCTTTGTTTCTTCATATTTTTATGTTGTCATTGCAATAATTTTGAGTTTTCTTAAATTTTCAATCATCTTTAACAATTGTAGGAGTGAATATTGTCATATTTTAGTAGAGTACGTCGATCTGACTCTTTCTCAATTAACAAATGTTGTGTATATAATGACATTTTAAAATGGCCGAATATTTAAATATTACTAATTAATGAACATTTAGCTCCTAATAATAGTGTAATACAAATTAGCCTGTCTTTTTTTTCTATAATTAGGATTGATCTTCTAAGCATTGAGATGACACGGTACACTAGTCGGAGATAATGATTGATTACAAAATTGATTACACCATCTATTGAAGTGTGTCATGTCACTTGGCGCTTAGCTACCAAGCACCGGTATCTGGAGATCAATTCTCTCTGTGTGTGTGTGTGATGTTTGAAATGTAAAGAACCCAGTCTTTTATTTTAAAATGTTAAATTTACGTGCATATTGGAGCCTAGTTTTAACATTTGACTCTTTGAGATAAAAAACATTTTAGTTTTACATAATCCCTTGTGGTGAATGGACCTTGCCATGCTGGCTGTCGGCTTATGGTTTTGTTGTGGTAATATAGAAATAGGGAATTGTGACTAGCAAGGTACGACCACAAAAATGAGTTGTAGAAAATGTGACAGAAAGATGAGAAGAGGTGTGAAAGTGATGGGGCACTTCGTTTTGCCGTGGTTGAGCTCTATGCTGCCCGGATGATTTGTGGGGGTGTTAAGTAAGGACGTAGCTTTGGTTTTCGGCTAGAGGAGGATGAACTAATTGTAAGTGTTATGCCCTAAATCCAATCAACTTGGGACATAAACACTTTAAATATATATATAATCGATGCATATTAATGACAATACTTATTATTTAATTGAATTTATATTCTAATAAATTAAATAATAGAATCTGTAGATTCAAGTCTTGATAATTTGTTAATCACAAGGAGCTGTGATTATGAGATACAAATT
>CAIGRB010014002.1:34635-57767 GCA_903798255.1 Fraxinus quadrangulata
TTAATTATAAATTTGTCTATATAAAATTTTATGATTTAATTAAAAATAGACATTTTCAGAAAAATGAATGAAAAAAGAAAAAAAAAAGTTATAAGAATACAATTTAATTTTTTATAGAAAATAGAAATAAACAATAAGAGAGAGAGAAAAATAGAAACCAATACAATCAATAGAAAAAAATAAATTTTAATCATAACTCTAATGTTCGCAGAAGAGAAAAGGAAAGAGAAATATTGAAAAAAATACATATTGATTTTATTTTATTTTATTTTTTGAGAAAGTCTCCCAAAATCTTGTGATTAATGAGAAACAAATTTTGAGATTTTCTTTTAGTACTTTCTGCTTAAAAGTTAGTATCATGGAGACTTTTATAAAAGTCTCTGAAAGTCATAAAAATTTGAATACCCCAAAACTCATAGAGACTTTTTAAAAGTTTATAAAAATCTCAATTGGATATACCAATACTTTTAGAGAGTCTCCAAATATCTACACTGAATACCCCTAAACTTTTTAATTCCCAAAAAGTCATTAAAATTCTCAATTGAATACACCGCCCTACAATTTTGGAATTCTTTACATAAAGAGACACGAGGATTAGAAACCAAACTTAGGTGATCATAATTCCCATACACAATCATAACATACATAAGACACGGGAATTAAGAACCATACTTCGTTGCTATAATTCACATGCATAGCGTTACTAACTCCAGTCTATTGAACTTAAACATATAGAACCCATATCATATTCATAAATCAAATTCCGTATTTTAAAGTATGAAAAACAATTTAATCTATAACATATGACTACACTTACCTTGATAATTAGAAGAAAATCGTAGTAAATACGTATAGGAGAATTTAAGTTCTTCAACAAAGTGATAATTTTTGTGTGTGTAGTTTTGATTTAGGTACAATATTTATAGGTGCATTTAGGAGTATCTAAAGGAAAGTGTCATAACGGTGTCCCTGTAATTGTATACTAAATAAGGTAATGCGTTATCCTAATTATATAATCTAAATTAATTAATCTAAATTAAATATAATTATACATATATAGATGCATGTAATAATAGTAATCATATAATTTAAAATCAATAAATCTAATTATATATAATTATACATGCATATATGCACGTAATTATAGTAGCATATATGCATACGTAATTATAGTAATAACATAATTTAAATCAATTAGTCATAATTATATAAAACTATATACATATATAGCTGTGAGTAATTATAGTAATCACATAATTTAAATCAATCAATCCACATATGATAATTTACTTATCTAGGAAGTAATCTTCCTAATTTATCTTTTACGTATAATGAAGTTTACTTGTAGTCCCTCAACTATTGGTCGATATGCAATTTGGTCCTCTAACTTTCATCCTCTTACATCAAGGTCCTAATTTTCATAATTAATGACTATAAAAGATTTTGAAGTATTATATTGTGAACCATAAGTCCATGAAAACAAACATATTAACATAGAAGATGGAAAAATAGCCTTAATTAGCTATACAAAGTTTTACTTATCCTTGCCATCCACATCAGAGTAGAGTAAAAACATAGTAAGATTCAAATGGGTAAAAACCTCCCAAACTTACACAACCCAAAGCATAAAAACCTTGACAAAGCGAAATAACCCATGAACAAACAACAACATAATCAACTAAATCCTAAACAAGAGAGAACCAATGCCACGATTGTTCATAAAATATGCAACAGAAGCAATCGACACGTAATTTATTAATAAAAATTCAAACTTCCTTTTTGAAATCAATGAAACTGATAAGCAGCTATAACTGTATAGCTTCACACTGCATCTATGGAGCAAACTAGGCATTTACTAAAAACCTACTTCATCCATGATGTGAAATGAAAAGAATTATCCCTGCCTAGATATCAACTAAACTCAAAGAGTTACCTAGATATTACAACCATACAGCTATTTGGCCAAGAGCACACATACTCAGAGTTTGTTTGGTTAGCCCCTTCCCCTCTTTTTGGCTAAAAATCTTGTCAAACAACCACACATTTCATTCCAACCACAACTTTTGATCCACTTTTAATCACACACTTCATTGGACCACCAACATTTATCAACTTTATTTGCTAAAAGTCTACAACAAATATGATTTTAATTTATTTCAATTTTATTTCCTATCAAAGTCTACAACAAATATGATTATAATTTATTTCAATTTTATTTCCTATCATTTCTTTTCCGTTTTCTTCTCCTTTCACCATGTTTCAGGCATTCAAGATGCACATGCAAGTAGGTCTCCGTTTTATGTACCCAGCTCATAAAAAGATGTTTTCTTCTTTGCAGCTCTACGTATTATCATAAAATGTAATATTATTGCTATTCCATACCACAAGGGTAGAGGATTCAGACCATCTATTACCCACTCCTAGGGCTCTTCCAAAGTCTTACACCAAGAGTCCAAGTGAGAATCCTACATAGCCAAACAACTTGCAACTTTCACACACTGAAATCCACCAAAAAGAAATAAATATTAAGAGGAAGAGAGAGATTAATTTCTACCAAATTGACATCCAAAATCCTAGGACATGTACCAAGAATTTCAAACATTTCACTTGGGTTTCCATCTTTAAATCGTTCTATGCTTTTATTTTTATTCAATGTAAAAATTTATTCCTTAACGTGCCACACAAGATGATGGCTCGTTTGAGTAGACCAATTTTAAAATCCGTTCGCTCTTTTTTTTGTCTTAATCCGATCGAATTACTTGTTTGAGCTTAATGGACTCATCATTTTATCTTAAAATGTCAACTTTAATAAGAGATGAACCACCATCTTGCGAAAACACGTTATAGATAAAATCTCACATCGAATATAGATGGAAACATAGACCAACTTATAAGGCTTTAGACTACTCGTTTTAATAAAGTTGACATTTTAAGATGAATTCTCAAATTTTAACAAGTTTATCTTGAACTCCCCCACAGAAGCCACAAAATGATCTCCTTAAGAATTCATGAAAAATTACCATGTTGACATAGACGTCAATGGCAAGATGAGTAGAGAAGCAAGAATAACGATGTTTTTTTAAAGTGAGATATCTTCCCATTTAACACTTTCTTCCAAGAAACCTCCGTAAACATTATCGATCACATATTACACGAACAATTTTCTCTAATGCACCATTATAGAAAGCAAAACCTGGTAGATACCCATTTCCAAATGAAGATTACCAGGAAAATCACCTCATATGCTGCATTAGAAGAGATCTACTTTTCAAATGAAAAGTAAACTATTACATGGTTTGCATAAACTTAGTTGCATGAATAAAGCATCATTTTGAAAGACTCGACCATTTCTAACATATTCCAAGACGCAGCAGCAAAGTAATTTCAAAGAAATAAATTAGTTTCCCTTCTAAAAGAAAACCAAAAAATCTGTGCTACTATTCTAGAGAAGTGGAACAGGTGAACTTAAGAAGATTATTGTAACTACAATCACAGTAGTCCGTAGCAAAATAGGTCAATAACAACTGAAATTCCTATACTGCAATATTCCATCATCACCTAGCTTCCATGTAAAAACATATTATAGTGCCCTTGAAGAGAAAGAACGAAAAAAATTCGAAAAATAAAGAAAATCATCGATGCATTCATGTATAAGAATTTGCACTGTACAAGGGAAACACGAAGAAGGCGCATAGCCACATAGGAAAAGAGACCACAACTTTTAATTTCTCACGTGACCATAATTTGACCTATTTGGTGTTTATTAAACAAATTTTGATATCCAGAGAGTAAAAAGAAAACAGTGCATCACAGTCCACCATTAGTTTGCTAACCAATGAAGCATAATGTGAAATTGGTACTACTCAGAGGTAAATAAGCATATGAAGAAGTTACCGTAGCTCAGTTTTGGAATGAGCAACATCAGTTTGAACCGAGACATGCGGAATTGTAATTATTTGGCTCTCATCTATACTGTATATTGCATGACCACATAAGCATCCAATTTGCCGCCGCTTTGTGACCAGTATCAAATAATATGATTCCAAGAATTTGATGCAACCTATAAACCACCATCAAAAATAAGTGGAAGACAAGAAAAGACTTCAAACAAAGCATCCATTCTAATATAAAGCACTTCAATAAATTTTAAAATTGCAATAATGCTTCAATTCAACACTTACCGACAATGCCATATACTTTGGCCACAAAATTGAGTCCTCCAGTAGCTCGATTGCCCTCAGCAATCCGTTGGAGCAAGCTCTTGACTTCCTGTGGAGGATACACCACAGGGTCTTCACTGATGTTTAAATCTGAGGGTTCCATTCTATCAATCTTCAAAACTCGAAAGAGCCGCTTGTTCCTATCGCTCCCAATCAAATAAAACCTCTGAAAAAATTAATTGAAAAAATAATTCTATCAAAAGCCAGTAAAGATACAACCATTTGCCTACTACGAGAAACGGATATACTTCAAATTTCACATACTTACAAAGGAAACTCAAGACAAAATTTGAAAAGAGAGATTTAATCCAGTGAAACAAAAATTTCTCAAGTAGAATGTAATAAATAGGTAAAGATGAGATTTTCTGGTTGGCCGAAACAAAATGATATATGGCCAAAACAAAATTATGCATTCGCTGGAGTATAATAAGTTACTCACCGCCGCTACAGATCTCGTCATGCCTCTAAATTAGCACTTGAATCACGTATAAATACTTGTATATTACAAATAAATGAATTACATGCAATTGATCTACCCCGTTTCAGTTACATTCAACTTCTCTGAAATATAAATCTAAAAAAGATTAAGAAATAATAAAAAAATAACACTTTTGATTTTCTCAAAGAAGTTAACTAAAATTATCATGAAAACCTCACAATTCCAGCTAAAAATATCTGATTTGGTTTATAAAATAGAACAAAAACTGATTAAACTATACTGATCGCTTTCGATCAAAAAGAAAAATTTCTATCAGTAAATAAAGATTAAAACTTGCATAAAAATCCGCTGAATTCTCATTAAACAAGTTCTACACACTTCACAAAAATAAATAAAAACACCGGATTTCAGAGCAATTAATTATATTGGGAAAATATTAAAAGTTTAGTAGTATTCCCCTGATCATTTCCAATTATACAAAATCTCTATAAAGGAAAACACAATTAAAAAAATACAAATTTTGCTTGCTTAAAACAAAAGTTTTTCCATATGAACGTCAATAATCAAACTCACAGCGCGCGTTTCATAGAGGCGGAATTTCTCAAGGGAGTAGAAATCAGGATGAGTTTCTGGGTCGTTTGCCGGGTGGATTTTGGAGGAGATAGACCCGGATTTAGGCGGAAGATTAACTGAATTGGATTTCGGGTTCTCGGGTTTCGCCATTGACATTGAAGATGAACAGAATTTGTGAATCTGTATAACTGCGTCTCAACTCTCTTGACTACAGATTAATCGTAAAGTCGTGCTCCCAACCACTTTCGCGCTTTTAGAAAGAAAGGTTATCCACTGAAGTTTGAATTTCATTTTAAATTAGAATAACAAAATGAGGTTATGTTATATATCATAACTTACAGATTTGTTAAGCAATAAATGACGTTGTGAGATTTGATTATGTTATATATCATAACTTACAGATTTGTTAAGCAATAAATGACGCGGTGAGATTCGATTAGATCAAAATCTTATTAACCAAATAAAAAAATACTTCTCCATTTTCTTTTTTGATAACTAATCAATCTGTAAAAAAATAATATAAATAATGATGTATAACAAATATTTTCCAACAAAATTTCTTGTCTCTGTGCAGTGCGTTCAGTCCTGCCTTGAATTATCGAGGAATGAGTGCTTCATTTTCATGAGAAATAGACGGTATAGTTTTATTCAAGAGAGTTATTTTAGAAAATTTGCGTCTTGTTAGAGAATTAGAACAAAAATAGAAAACATGGTCCTTGTCTAGACTCCTATTTATTTAGTTTTATTTATTTTTTATGCATTTGGATTAAAATCATATTTTAAAATATAAAATTAGTAAATAAATAAGTAAAACGATGTTAGAAATAAAGATGTTTATACCACCATCTTGTGAAAATCTTTGACAATCCAAGAAAAAAGGAAAGCTGCCATGACCTTTCCCCAACCCGTTTCCATCCCCATTTCAAATCACGATTGGTACAACATCATTAGTTGAAATTGAGTTAATTTCCCAAATGGTCGTTGAGTTTCGAGTAAAATTTTAAATTGGTTATTAAAGTAATTTTGTGACCCATTTAGTCACTAAAATTAGTCACTTCATTGGTTTGATCATCCACGATTTCAATTTTGTCCATAAATATGACAAAAATTTGAGTACAATAACACAAATACTTCAAAACAATTCAAAACGAAAAAAATAATATTTTTTTCTTTTTTTTTTAATTTCTTGGATTAGGCTGATTTGTCCAAACTTCTGACCCATCAAAAGAATCAAGTGGATGCCACAAACTCATTATCCATTTCCAAAAGCCAGTCGGTTTATCTTGAAGGAAAAAAGCACAAGTATTTAAGAAAGTAAATTAAAGAGAATCTTTGGTTCTTCCTATCAAGAGAAATGGCCAGTCTGTTTATGTACATCAGTTGCCCTCAGCTCAAATTGAACTTATCAGAAAGTGAAAAGCAACAGAGAGGAAAGACTTTTACACTACATGCTGCAAAATCTGGTGGCTTCTCATTGAAATCAGTAAGTACTTTTAAACCTCGTTAATTTCTACATATATGGCATACTCGAACGTATTGCACTTGGTTCGTGGGTAAGTCGACACCCTCATACGGTACCTGTCGAATTTTTGAATGCCTTTCGGCATCATAGAATTGATCTTATATGGAGTCATGTTTTGTATCTCTACGATGAACGCGGTATTTTTGTGTAATATGATATCATGTCGCAGATCACGAGTAGGTGCCAAACATGTAGAGGCAAAGGTGCAATAGAATGTTCGGGATGTAAGGTATCGTCTAAACGCTTAAGATATTATATATGGAAATAAGTTATCTAGTTCGTGTTTGGTAGAGATTCTTTAAAACTTATCCCAAACTCATTTTGAACCATAATTCATCTAATAAAATAATTTTGTACGTGGATCAATAACTTTTCCCTACTTTTTAACAACACATTCTCAAAAAAAAATTACTTTCATAAAATCTATTCTCAAAAAAATTACATAAAAAATGCTCTTATATATTCGACAAGGCATTGTATTATAAGACAACTTTGTGTTCTTGATATGATATTATGATAAATTGATATGAAGGCTAATTTAAGGAGAGCTCATATTAATCCAGGGAACAGGAAAGAACAAAAAGAATGGGAACATTTTCGAGCGCTGGAAGTAAGTTTTTCATATCCCATGATTTATTATTATTATTATTTTTTATCAAGAGCTTGATTTGTACACAATTTTGTATTTATTTATTTAAATTTAGTGTTCGACATGCTGCATCAGAATAAGACCTTTCACTTTGATTCTTTAATCTAACTTCAATGAAAACTGTGAAGGTGCTTTGAGTGCCAAGGATTTGGACTCAAGAGTTGTCCTGTTTGTGGCAAAGGAGGATTGACCCCAGAACAACGCGGAGAAAGATAATTGATCTGTAGTGATGTACTAATTACACTAAGTAAGATGTATTTATTCGACTACTATTTGCTAATTGTCCAATTATCAACTAGACCAGTTGTTGCTTAGTCATACGGATTTGTTGAATCTGGCTAACATTTAGTATGTCAGCTTCTCATCGCCAGAAGATGGGCAGAGAATATACGCAGAAACAACCGCGCAATATTGTGGGCTGTTTTTCGAATTTGCACCTTCCATGGAACAACCCGTAACGAGGATTGATGTCAACTTGTAATTAATTTTTCTTTTTCGAGAAAACGTCACTTTAATTTCTACTAGAACTTCCAAAAAGAACAAAGGAAAGTGTTTGGTATGGATTAGACTTTCGGAATTTGGTTTACAGAATAGAAATTAAGTTAAGTATACAACTTAAAAAGTGACTTTGTATTAACTTCGGCAGATTATCCGGTCTTGATCCGATAAATAAATTATAAATATAAATAGACTAAGTTGTTTTATTCGTAGAGAAAATCGTCGTAGTATATTTGGAATCTCAAAATCAATTCCGGATGAATGAGAAGTCGTGGTTTAAAGTTGGATAGAAAAGAGAAAAAACTGCCCAGGAAAAATGCCTAACTCCATAGACTGTCGCTTGAGTGATAGGAGGGCGAGAGATGTTCTGTTGAATAGGTCATTGTCGCTCGGGTGAGAAGCCAGCGACATCAAATGATGCTTTCCTTAGTAAAGGTTGTTGAGTTTGGAGCACGACGCTTCATTTTCAACCTCTTATCTTCTATAAATAAGACACTTTGGACGTTCATTATGCATCCCATATCATTTGTATTAAACATTATATCAAAAACTCTTGCAAAAACTCTCCAAAAAAATCATTCCAAAATATCTTCTTGTGAGGGGAAGAATTACGTTCGAATTCATTGTTACTTGTGGTTTGGAGTGCTTCTACCACAAATTGTACACGTTGTATCTTTAGAGATAAGTGCCGTAATCTGTTAGCACCGTTGCAAGCAATTTTGTCTTAAGGAGAAAATATCATTCACTTGCCTCAAATTTCATTTTTTCACTTTCTTTTCATCTTTCTTTCTTTCATTTCGTTTCTAAAGTTTAATTACGCTCCTTCGAATTAAACTCAAAATATTACTTTGTCATTCAATCAACAATCATTTCACTATACTAGTTCCGAACAATCTTAAGATAAAAATTGTGTTCGTTGTTTGTTGGATCATATCTCTTCATCTTTGATATAGACATTTGTGCAATTGAATTTTATTTGAAATTCTGTTTGCATAACAGAAATGAATACCGTTGAGACTACTTCAAGTTAAACAACAAATTGAACAAACAATATGGTTTCACTTTTGGCTATATCACTTCAAAATACTTCAATCCCACATGGGGAATAACAGGGGAAATTTGAAGGCGTGGACTTCAAGAGATGTCAATAAAAAATGTTTTATCTCACTATTTTGAACTTGGTAAAGTTCTTAATCGAAAATCCTCCAGTGGTACAAGAAGGGGAAAATAATCGTGAATCGATTATTGCATTAGATGCATGGAAACACTCGAATTTCCTATGAAAAAACTATATCCTAAATTGATTACATAATGCACTTTATGGAGTGTATAATGCTATGATGTCGATCAAGGTCTTTGTAATGGTAATATCTTGTTAACTGGAGATCTCAAGATCTTGGTTTAAGATGACAACTAAGTTATGAAGATTCAATAAAACACTTGGGAAAATGTTTCCTAATTCATTTCTATGATAATTAAAGTGATTTCTGCAAAATGTCAATAGTTAATATATCATTTTTAATGATTCCTATATTTTGATTAAGTCAAGTGGAGTAGAGCATAATACTCTTAATAGGAGGTCACATTTGTAAGTATGAGGTAAGACCGCCTCAATAAACATTGTTTAAAGGCTAAATTTTTCTAAACACTTATGAAACCTAAGAGTGGTTTAGGGCCAAAACGAATCAAGTCATGTGAACCATGAACGATTTAGGAAAAATATTTGTGTGAGTATTATTGTTTTGGTTTACGCTAACGGCTAAATGGTTCAATACGTGACGTTTACCCATTAGCCAAATAAATTCGATAGTATTTTACTAATGAAGATTTGAGGCTAAAAGTTACCTTACGTGATGCAGTATTTTTCTGTTTTCTCTCTCTCTACAATGCATAATATTTTCGTATAGCACGAGCATATTTGAATTTCCATTTATGTGAGGGATTAATGGAATTTGGTTTAGAAAATAGAAATTTAGTTAGGTATACAACTTAAAAAGTGATTTGTGTCAACTTCCGTCAAATATTCGGATTTGATCAGATAGTCAAATTATAAATATAAATAGACTAACTTGTTCTACTAATCGAGTAGATTATCGTGGTATATTTGAAATCTTAAAACTAATTCTGGATAAATGAAAATTTGGGTCCAAAGTAGGATTAAAAAAAAAAGGAAAAACTAGCCAGGAAAAATTCCGAATTCCATAGCTCGCCTAGCGCTCTCAAGGGAGCGATGAGACTAACACTCGCTTAAGCAAGAGACTAGTGACAGTCTAGTGACAAGTGATGCTTTCCTTCGTGAAAGTTGCTAAGTTTGGGAAGTGAAACTTCGTTCACAACCTCCCCTTTTCTATAAATAGAACCCTTTGGATGTCCATTATACATCCCATATCATTTGTATTGAGCATTACGTCAAAAACTCTTGCAAAAACTCTTCAAAACAATCATTCCAAAATCAACTTCTTATAGAAGGAAGAATTTCGTCCAAATTCGCTGTTGCTTGTGGTTTGAAATACTTTTACCACAAATTGTATCTGTTTTATCTTGGAAGACAAGTGTCATAATGCATTAGCACCATTGTGGAGCAATTTTGTCTTAAGGAAAAAGTCTCATTCACTTACCTCGGATTTCATTTTTTTCACTTTTTTTCTTTCATTTCGTTTCTAGAGTTTAATTACGCTCATGCGAATGAAACTCAAAATATTACTCTATCATTCAATCAACAACCATTTTACTATACTATTTCCAAACGCAGACTACTGCCAGCATTGCGAAAAGTCTTAATTTTAATTGATGGGATCCAAGGAAAGCAATAAAAGCTATCAAGGGTTTGATGTATGCTGAGGAGAAACTAAGGACAAGTTCGAGATCAAATAGAGTCAATGAAGCCATGCAATCACTCGTTGAAGTTACGAAATCCAAGTGGGTGAAGTTAACAAGCCAAAGACCAAGTTCTATATTGGGCATGTGAACTAAAATAAGTTGGAATGCATTGGAATTAAGAACGCAAACTTGGAGGCAAGACAGACTGCTATGCGACTGCATAGCACAAAACTTGGGTGCGGCCACATGCCTCTCTATCGAGAATCAAAAGTGGAATTTTTATGACCTATGCGACTGCATATTCCAACACTATGCGGTAGCTGTCCAGTAGCCAATTTTTCAATTTTTGAAAATAATCATAGTTTATTGAAAACTCTTTTTATGGTATCTTTTTTATATCTTTTAGGTTCAATTTCCTTTTTAACTAGGTTTTGTGGATTCCATATAAATAAGATTATTTTTTTAATTGTAAAAACACACAATTTAAGAGATATTATTGCGATGCATATGCTTTCAACTCGTTTTTATTGAATTAATTTTGAACTTATCAAAAATTAAATTCTTGTGGCGTTTAACAATTTAAGTAATATTCATATTTTTTTTGATCATAAGGTCAAGATATTATTGACAATTGTCTTGATTCTTTAGTTCAATAATTTATTGGGTTGAGTTTTTCAAACGTTGATTCTTGACTTTCTTGGGTTTGATATAATTTGTCGTGGGTTTCGTAACTTCAATTGCTACGTGGGTTCGCATCATTAATGATTAATCAAGCAGAGTGGTAACTAAATCTATGTACAAGTGTTAAAAGGTAAAATCCAAAGTCACTTAAATATGAAAATAGTAATCAACATAAAATGGTTTGATTAATGCATCTTAATAAGCTTGACTCTGTATGATGCAATTTCAAGACTTCATAATTGATGAACAAATTATGGATGCAAGTGATTTCTAGAGTAGAAGGGCTTACCACAGATAACAAGAATCAGGAACGCCACTCTGGTACCAGCCATACTTCCTTAATCTTTAATAATGCTACACCCTTGAAGATGCCCAGCTTATATGCTATTTATAACAAAAAACAGTGATACTATATACATTACATGAACATATTCAGTAGAAAATAGTTTGTACAGATATCTAATGGATTGTGTTTAGTCAAAATTGGATCCAATCCTATTAATATACAAAAGCTGCAATGTAAACTAATCCAATTATTATATAAGGTATATAAATCTATGTAGTTTAAGACATTAGACACCTGACGTTTGCACAATTTTTATCATTAGATTGTGCTGATACTTAAACTCAGCATCTCCATGTGCTTTACACTATATTGAATAATCTCATGTGAATGCCATATTTGCACGGTGTCGAAGCATGCAAACGTCGTGAGTTCAAGTTTCTCCTCCATTTATTTATTTCTTTATGGAAATTGTGAAACATAAAATGAATCCAGTTTTTGAATAAATTAATTTGTCTCTATCTATGAAGTAGAGTAGATGGTGCCTAGTCAAAGTCAACTTGATATTGATCCAAAACTAGAAATTAAAAAAAAAAATCCTTTAAGATTGATAGGGATGTTTTAAAGTTGTAGTTTACTATTCAGCAAGAATTTTTGTCAAACCTGAGATAATATTTTTATTTGGTGATTCTGCAAGGCTGCAGCATAAATACTCATTCATTGCTTTATTTAAGATCAATACTCACACTGCAACTTTATTGAAAGTTACCAAGATTATATACTACTATTAATATTTTTTGAACATTTCTGAAGTTGACAATTTCAGGTGTTGAACCTTGCTTCCGTTTTCTGTTTCGTATTATTAATTGCTCTTGATAGTACAGACTAAATGTTTAATTCCATAACAAATTCTTGAACGAGATCAGGATTTAGTTCAACTTCCAACAGCAATGCACTGCCTAGATTTTTTTAACCCTTTTTCAAAAGGAATTGTATTTTTTGCTGTGTTTCTTGTCCATGACAGCAAGTCCGTGATAAATTGTTAAGAAATAATTTAAAAATACTAGTTTATCCTTCTCTAACAATTTAAATTTTAGATAAAAACAGAGGTCTTGAGTCGAATCCCAGCATAAATAGTGCCACTTTTCATTTTGATAAAAAATTAATAACATCTCTGTTTAAACAGAAAATTACACAAAAAGAAGCAATTTTATTACATAACACAGACAATTACACACAATTAATTTTATTTTACATTTCCCATTCCCCTAAGGCTAACTTCTCCATACTTCATTACGTTGCAGTGCAAAGTAAAGTTCCATCAGCCTTGAAAAGTTTGCAACCTGTTTGAAGAAAGCAACAGTTGCACGCTGGAGTAAGCTTCTCATCACCGGAAGATGGGCATGTTGTGTAAACAGCAACACCTGAGCAAATTTGTGGGCAGATTTTTGCATTTGCATGATCCAGTTTGCAACCTATTACCAGCATTGCTGTCATAAGATATAAAAAAACAACTTAATATGGATTAAGCTTCCCAATCTCTAAAAGCAATATAATCAAAAAACAAGCATAATGCAGATTTATAGTGATTCACCTCGACAGGGTGGTACTGAGAGTTTAGGAGCTTTATACCTACTTCAAATATGGGCCCTATAAATATTTAACAATGTATATATATAATAATAAATATTAATTTTTATGAAATAAAAATATTTAAAATTATAAAAATAATAATCTAAAACTTTCAAATGTCTAAATTAAATTTACTCTTCTAGATTTTTTTGATAAAAAATTAACAATTATACTATTATAATCAATTGTTTTAAAACTTCTTTTTAATATACGTAATAACCAATCTATTCAATTTTTCTTATGACATTGTTAATCAAATGTAAGATTTTATCAACTTCATTTTGAATAGATATTCTCGACAAATACAATTGTAACTAATATAGTCAATAATATTCTACAAACAATTCGCACATTTGGAAAACAACAATCCATCATTTTAATATAGTCTAACACTTCATTTGTCTTTTTTATCTCCTTTGATAATAATTGTCTCAAGTTTGCAGCTAAAAAAATAACTATTGCCCATTATATCATAATTTTCTCACCCACAAAGGATGACGGTGGTGGTGATGATTGCAGTATCACAAAGGGAGGAAGATAGCATAGGGAATTATGGATGAATCTCTCAAGAGCTCTCCCCACTTGGTTGCCTCTCTTTCAAACTCTATTGCATTCCTTCACCCACAAACTCACGGCTGGGACAAGGATGAATGAATAGCCAATTGATTAGATTATCATCAAATTGGGCCATTTCACTCTCCTCTCCAATGGGCGAAGACCAAGTAGCCAAATTAACCAAAGCCCCCAACTTACCATGATAAACGGTCTACCAACAAACAAAAGTCAAGGCTAAGTAAACTTGGACCATCAAAAAGTGTTGGTTGTTTTTGGATCGAGCCAAGGATGTGATGTTGATAAATTATTTAACATATGTTTTAAATCATCGTCCGAATTTATTAGGTATCAAAACCCAACATACATAACAATTCATCAAATATTTCTTTCCCTGAAGTATCATTAAGGAATAAAAAAGAAGAAGAATATTCTACTTTAATTGGAGTTACTAAGATATCTACATAATTAAGCTTTAAATACTTCTACAAATAAAGATTTAACTAACCTTACATTTTAATTAAAGATTAGTATGTTTACTAATTGGACAACTAAATTGGCTTGATTGATTGCATTTGAATTTTATTTTGTTTGAAATTTTTTATAAACTATATGTAATAATTTTTTTGGACCCTCATAAAAGTAGGACCTTAGACGATCGCCTACCATGCCTACAGTCAGGGTCACCACTAACCCTCGAATCCTGCTATGAGAACTATATCCACTTTTCCGTTGCATGTTTGCTCTATCACATATAAGAAGATTGTAGGGTCAAATGCTACATATAAATACAAAAACTTATTTTCCTCTAGAATTCATTGAGAAGGAATATTAAGATGGCCCCATACATGTACTGAGTACGCAACATGCACTTGTAATAAATAATTCACCTTGAGGGAGCACGTGAATTGTACATTAGACTCCACATCGTGCAACGGTAATAAACTTTTTCAAGAAAGCATCACTTTGACTTCTTTCAAAACTCCAAAAAGGAACATAGTGAAAGAGACTCTAGAGCATATAAATGACATTCTTTCCACTGCATAATCCAAGAATTAATTGCCCAATCCGGAAGGTAATTAAGGTATGATTTTATGGTAGACGACTTAAAAATGGACGCAATAAGCATTTTTTAACGAGTGCAGTAAACTTCATGTAGTCGACCCAAATTAATATGGATTGATGCATAGGTTTTTGTTATTTGTACACATTTTTCGCATATGAAGACAAGTAATCTGCAAACTACAAGGTACCTACTTTTGAACAAACAAGTTCTATAATTGGTGAAGTGTTGAACTTTTGTAAAACCTACTGTTAGAATGCAATGTTCCTATCTTTTAATGATCAACAACCATATAGAGAAGTTTCTTGTGAAATATAATATAACTACTGCTAATGTCTATTCAATGACAAAATAAGAGAGTATTAAATATTTGAAGTTTGGCACGAAGATGAGAAGGGCATACTGCAGATAACAAGAGTCACGAACTCCGCCCTGATACCAGCCATGCTTCCTTAACTCTTAGTTATGCTATCCCTGAAGCTGCCCAGCTTACACTATTTATAACCAAAAAGGATAATGATATTATACTCATATCATATCAAATAGATGGTGTCTAGTCAAAGTCCAATCCTATTAACATTCAAAACAAGAAATGAAAAATAATCTAATTATTACATAAGGTTTATAAGTCTACTTAGCCTAGTTTAAGATATTAAAGGTTTGACATATTCCCAATTTTCATATATGGATAGCAACAAACTTGAACATAGTATCTATGTTCTCTTTCACCATATGAAACCTCATTCGAAAGCTTTTAGCCGGATGTGTACAAATAAATGTCCAGAGTCCAAGGTTTACCATCCTTTATTTGTAAACATTTTACGCATGTCAGACCTTATTTAAAAATGAATCTAATCTGCACATGAAGGGCACATTACTGATAAATTTAAATCAAAAACTCGTCCACTAACTATAGTCAAAGTCAACCTGATCCAAATTCAAAACTAGAAATTAAAATAATCCATAAATTTAAGATTCAGCAAGAGTTTTTTGTCAAACCTGCAATAATATTTTTATCTGGTTATTCTACGAGACTGCAGCATAAATGAACTAAGTTCACACCACAGTGGACTCGCTTATTTTTATATTTATATTTTTATATTTTTACTATTTTTCACTTTGACAATTGGTTTATGTAGATCGGAGGAGAAAATTACAGTTGGGATTCAACAGATTAGAAAGAGAACAACTACGTCCTCAGTTCTCTCTTTGTAACAATTCCCCACCTTTTCTTGCTAGAAAAATGTAAAAGTAACTTATTACCTTCCAAAATGTACTTTTACATTTTTTCAGGATTATGCAAACATGAATGAACAAAACTTCTTGTAACTTAAATAGACGTTATTGATCAAACTTATTCAACACATTGTAGTACTGAAGATTCTACACAACTTCAGAAAAACTTTGATTATTTAGGCAAGCTCCTTAAGGCACAACATTAGCAAGCTCGAAAACTTTCATTTACTAGTTAGCAATATATTGACACTCCATTTGCAAGGTGAAGGGTGCAGCCCTTTCCGGCCAGGCAACAGTTGCAACGTGGTGGATTGACTTTTGTGCCATTGCAAGTCATGGATTCTACGTCATAGCAATACTGTGGACATGCCTCAGTTGCTGGAAACATTAGGACACCAAATAGAAACATTCCTGTTTTCAGAAAATAAAAAAACCTGTTCAATGAATGAGTGCCCAAAAATATGTCTGACCTTCATTGCATCTTCTTTGATCAGTTGGGACTACATTACTATATAAAGTTTAATGCAGAATGATTTTGTGACTGGTGCAATTCATAGGACTCAAAATTATGGTCTGGTGTGAAATACAAGAATTTTTTAATAACCCTCTCTAACCTGCCTCCAACGGTCCAACCTTTGTTGTATCAGAGGCATCAAAATCTGTCCGCTTGGTATGTAAAAGCCTGCCTCTATAGCTGGGCAATGGCAGACTCAGCTGTAGAGGCCACAGTTCACGTGTGCCTGCACACACAGGTCTGACCAACATCTCTTGGGACCTGGCAGAAAGGTCTTGAGCCTCGAAACAACACCTTTCTAATAAAATGTCGTTATGTTCAAAACTCAAAAAGATAGGAAAGGTCTTTTTGCCCTGCCTAGCTTGGCTTTGTGAGCCAAAGGACTGCTGCAAATAGCCATTTGATTTCAAACATAATTATTTTAAAGAAAATTACAGTTCATTCATTTTAAATTCAAAAAGGATTTGTAAAAGTGCATAGGCCTGACGCATCTACGCATGGCCTGGCTCAGCAAAAAACGTGTTTAGGAATTTTGTCAAGCATAGAAAATTTAGGCATGCCTGGAGTCCAGGCAAGGCCAAGGGATGATCTGACAAGAACTGCTTGAAAAATTCGACCATGCCTGGTTCATCTCTGTTGTCCTGTATTAAATGTAAATTCTAGATCCGCCATTGATCCTGCGATGGGGTAAGTGATAACTAAGAAGATATTTTTACGATTCTCCAGGAAGTCGCTTCATACAAGAAAAAACAGAACAAGATCAAGCGACACATCAGTCAATTATAACACTAATACTGAACTGATTCATTTACTAAAATCTCTTCAGAATTATGTTTCGATATCCATACTCCAATACCAGAATCAGTTTCTTAACTGGTCCATGGGAGAAATATGAAGTAAACTGCTAAAACCTTTCGTAAAGGGCATAGTAGCACATACCGCACAGAAGAAAAGCCATAACCTGAACACTGTTAACAGCAGCCATGATTCCTGCTCTATGCTGATGCACTAATTACACCACTAAAGTCAGATATATTTATCCAACTACTTTTTTCTAATGACCTAGTTATCCACTTGACCAGTTGCTGCCTAAATCTTTGATTCATTGAATTAGTAGGACGGCTACTTTGATAACCATCAGCATCAATTAGTAGCATTAAGTTTTTGTTTGGAAAAGCTTAAAAAGTTGATATCAAAGTCAGTAGTTAAAATTAACTACACATTTTATGTGACCTGCAAATTTAATTAACTTTTATCAAAATCCACTAAAACTTTTATCAAAAGCTTTGTCAAACAACCCTTATATGATGATTAAATTCTGTAGAACCTACTCAAATAAAGATCAAATAATACAACTAAACGTTAAAATTCTTTGAAGATAATCGGATAGAGGATATTTGCAATATCACCATGCACTATGAACACAACTGGTTACTAACGTGAAAATCCTTTCTGTTGTGAAACAATCAAAATATTTCTTGTTAGAAAGAAATATTAATATGCCCGGATCGTTGTTAACAATGTTGAAAATACAAGAATTATGTATTGTTTGAATACCACTTGATGAAACCAACTACCTGAATGAATTGTTGAAGTTATATAGCAAATAATGAAGTATTAGATCAAACAAAAAAATAATAAATACAAAAAATATGTTTGAGGAATTAAGAGATTTTATTGACTTAGGAATAATGGAAAAGAGAAAAAATTACAATGGATTCTATAATTCTAGTAATCTATTTTCTTACACCGTAAAATCGTATAGAAGAGCTTAATATTTATAGGGAACATGTAAAAGACTTCCAAACTTTCTTAGTAGGGTTGTTGATGAAGTAGGATGCCAAAAAACAGAGTCCAAAATGAAAAATGAGAGAAAAACGCGAAGCAGAATACATTCTACCAAATGGGCTGTAATACACCCCAAAGCAGAATCAAATCCAAATGCTTTTAAAGAAGGCCCCTTGCTAGATTGTACACATTCTACTACGCTAAAAACACGTTCAACAAAATCATCATCCACATATATTTTACCACTGGGTCCGTCTCTAGCAATTGAATACAATGACATCGCAGGTGATGGTAGCAAAACAACATTATCCATATCTCGTGAACTTCACTGAACAGTATTCTTCAAATTCGACCATTTATGAGCTCCTAAAGGTATTGTACCAAACTGAATGTCCACTACAGTACTGAATATGTGCTAATTGACTCTTCTAGATATTGCACGATCTTGCAAAATGTAAAACTGAGACTTTTTTGTCCCTATAATACAACTTGAGCACCCTTACAAATCTTCAAAACTCCACCTCCGCCTCCACCAAAGTACTCGTAACTCTTTAAATCTTGTGGTAAGTGAGCTGCAGGTACGCTGCTCGAGCGCCGCTCTTTGCTGAAAATTCCATCACACCGCTTGAGTTGTAAGCTAACGGCCAGCTAGCGGCAATGTGGCATCTTTTCCTCATTGATCCATATTTTGATCTCTTCAAAATCCAATCTAACAAATTCAGAAATACCCAATGAAATTTTCGTTAAACTTTAACATATTCCTTCATAGAATTTTACAAGAGTACTTAGGCTCAACAATAATTTTACAAGTGGCAATAATTAGGACACAACAATAATTAGGCTCCACAACTTAACAATTCAGTGCTTTGACTCGGGAACAACATGGAGAAAGGTAATTGCACACAAATTATTCAGGGATTCAGGCAAAACAAGGGCGAAAATTAGCTACTTCTGATGAAATATATAACATCAATATGCTGAAATTAATTTATGTTTTAGTCGACTATGTGAATATATTTCTGCATATTCTACATGTACTCTAGAACTGTCGAGTTATTACTAGGGTGATTACTGCCTTAAAACTATGATTCTTAGTAATTAAAAGATTACGCAAATGTCACAAATTTAGAGCATAATCACTCAATGAGTCTCTAGTTTTAAAGTTACTTGAAACTAATTTTTATGTCAATCGTTTTAATGAAAATATAAAGTTATATTTAGTTCAAACATTTACTTATAAGTCTATGCACTTTACAAAAATGTACGTTTTCATTTGTTTAGGCTTTGCCAACACATTTTTATGTGGGATCACCAGAACTTTGTGAAAGTAAGTAGAACACAGGAAGAATTGAGAATAACGCAAAAATTAGCATCTTTTATTTCATAACACAAACAATTACACAGGGTACATATGCTGACTTAATTGAAGAACAAAACGAAAGAAATTGATATTGATTGACCAACCTTTTTTTTTAAAAGTTTTTTCATGGTATATATGCTGACTTAATTTGTATTAAGCAACTTAAAAATTGACATAACACCCATTTTTCGTAATAATTATTAATCGAGTAGAGTGGTAAGAAAGATCTATGTACTACTTGAATATGAAAACATTAATCAACATAAAAGAGGTTGACATACTTGTTTTACATTTTTTGACAATTTAAGATGGAACCGTAAGAGTTAATAATGGGTAAACTAATTATGGATGTACATAATTTCGGAAATAGAAGGGTACTTCAGCTGAACATTCCCCAAGAAAAATACCTTGTATAATATAGCATACAAGAATATAATGTCAATTTAGTGACAAAATCATCTGTATACTGCTTCTGTTTCTTAATAAGTATCCAAAGACTAAATTTAAATGTAAATGTATCCTATTTCTAATGGTTTAAGCTTTCAAACGACATGATTCAACATTATATTAAAGCAAGCTAAAGACTTAAGTTTGAGTCTCGCCACTTATTTATGAAAATTGTACTCATATGATGCATTTTAAATAAATAAAAAGAAACCTGTCATAGACATGAGGGGATGTGTCGACGAATAGACTTAAAATATATGTGTCCATTCTCTAAAGTTTAAACTTTCAAACAAGGTGGTTCACAGAAGAAATTATATTTATTTAGTTTGGCATGAAGTGGGGAAATCTTACCACAGATTCTAAAGAGAGTTAGGAACCCCATCCTGGTACCTGCCATGCTTCCTTATCCCTTAGTTATGCTTCACCCCTGAAGGAGCCCAGATTATACTATTTATAACCAACAAATAATTATATTAAACATATAATACACATCTTTATTAGTCTTGTCAAAGTCAATCGAATGAAATACTATAAAGATTCAAAACTAGCAATGAAAAAGAATTCAAGTATTAGAATAAGATTAATAAGCCTACTTAGCATAGTTTAAGGTACTGATCACATATAAACAAATTCAATAAAAATGTTTTTAGACAAGAGGAGAGGATAAGCAATCTTTAGACAACGTGTCATTGCTGCTATAAGAGTTGTTATTTCTCAGGAACAATAGATTTAGCCACCATGAAAGCCACAACAAAAACCTCCACATTGAACCCTTTATTACTCCCCCGAGCCTAAAAACTCTTTTCATACCTCACGGAACAAACTTTGTTGATTCCGATTTAACTTCCAGTTCAAAAATCAACCTGACCAATGTTCATCCTACTGATGACTTCAACTGGCAATTCCGCCAGCACTAAATAATTTCATGGCTTCGCCCTTGCCTCTATGTGCTCTCATATAATGTTGAACTACCTGATTTAAAAGATTTTAAATAGAGATACGGAGTTCAAGTATCATCATCTCGCATGAAAATTGTGTACGTACCAAGAAGTAAATGAAAAAATGAATTTGGATTGCACAAGTGAGAGCATGTTGAAGAAAGAATTTGAGTAAACAAGTTTGTCTCCTTCCCAAAAACTTAAACCATAAGAGTTATTCCAGTGTACACAAATATCCTCAATTCAAATTACATATTTATGAAAATTGTGCACTAATGGTTGGGACAACAAACATCCATCTCGTTCGTACTTTGGATACCCGTATAACCATCGAAGGCTGTTGAAGTGACTAATTCCTGGAAATTAGGAGGCGTTGAAAACAAAGAAATTGTTGGAGTTCTCATTTCTATCTAGTCCCAACACGCTTGATGTTAAGAAAAGATCTCTTGCAGGAAGGTTGGCTAGAGATTTCTTGTAAAAACACTAGTCCTGCTCAGTTCATANAATCATTATATATATTAAACATGCTATATAGACATAATACGCGAGAGAGAGAGAGAGAGAGAGAGAGAGAGAGAGAGAGAGAGAGAGTATGCATAGAAGGCTACTGCACCAGCTATGGACAGGAGAGAATGTGCCTAGTCAATGTCAACTCGATCCAAATTCAAAACTAGAAATTAAAATAACCCCCCCATAAGATTATTAAGAATGTTTGAAGGTGCTTTCCAAAAAAAAAAAAAGAAAAGGGAATTTGGATTGCACAAGAAAGGCATGTAGAAGACATAATTTGGATAAATAAATTTTTCTGCTTTTAAAAACCTTAAATCTTTAGATTATGTCGTTCAGTGTAGACAAATGTCCTTAATTCAAATAACATATTTATGACAATTATGCATGCGTCTTTAATTAAAAAAAGGAAGTTTGTTCTCTATGTACGGGCGTGTAGGAGACATGCATACACGTTTGTCAAAGTTTATTATTTTTTATAAACATTAGATTTCGAGGAATATATGATTAAAAGTATGTAAAACTTGTGGATCGTACGTATTGTGTGGATAAGCTTTAACAAATATGTACTAAATATATAAGTTTATGTCCATCTATAACTTTTAAATTTTAGATAATGTGGTTCAATAGTTATGCACAAGATTTAAACTTGTTGAACATTTAATAATACATATTAAAGACATATCTTACACGAGAAGAAAAAGAAAATATGCGCAGAAGGCCACTGAACCAGCCATAAACCGAAGAATGTGCATAGTCAAAGTGAACTTGATCCAAATTCAAAACACCTTATAAGATTATTAAGAATGTTTAAAGGTGCTTTCAAGTGAAGAAAAAAAAAAGGCAATGTTTGAAGGGATATTTAGGGTAATTCTACAAGTCACGTTGCATTTTTTATATCAATATTCAACGCTCTAACTCCTTCCAAAGATTCTTATTGTTCGTCCGACCCGACTCTTATAACTAGAACTTTTAATGAGTAGACTTTTTTAAAATGAGCTGTTGACCTTGATGGTTTAATTGTTCACGAAAAGTATTACGAATATGAAATTGACCATTTAACAACATAATTTAAAAAAAAAAATACTTTTGAGATTTTAATGAAACTCGAGTGATTAAAACGGTGCCAAAATAATAATAATAATAATAAGAATATGAGGAAATTACACCCACACAGGTTTTTAACTTACCATTTTCAAAAATACAGAATCAACTTTAATAGTACATAATTAATCAATTTTAAATTAATTTTTATTTAAATAAATCATAACAAATTTCAAATCCTAAATTTCATTTTCTCTCCCCTCCCTCCCTCTCTCTTTCTCTCCATCTCTCTATACCGGCGGCACCATCACAACGGGCACCACCTCACCGACACCACCACCGTCTCTCTTCTCCCTCAAATCGTCG
>CAIGRB010014004.1:0-28415 GCA_903798255.1 Fraxinus quadrangulata
ATAGAACTGATCGAACTCCATTTACCATCATGGCCTGATCTTCCTCCTCATCACCACACAACCAAAAATGTGCCACCTGAGCTTATGCCAAAGCTCCTGGAGGCCTTTCAAAAGTCAAGCTCCAGCTTTTCAGACATTATCAGTACTCTAAAGCCTGACTTGCTATTCTATGATGTCTTCCAACCATGGGCTGCAGCGCTTGCTTCATCACTAGGTATTCCTGCAGTTCATTTTTCCACTTCAGGAGCAACGCCATATTCCTTTGGACATCATCGCTTCACATATGGGAATGCAAATTTCCCTTATCAGGCAATATATCTACAGGACTATGAAAGGAAAGAAATGGATTTTCGACTGAATATTAAAGATGCAGATGAAGGTTTTGCTTTTGGAAACTTCAAACGATCTTGTGACATTGTTTTAATGAAGAGCTGCAGGACGATTGAGGGGAAATATATCGATTATTTATCTGTCTTGTCCCGGAAAAAAGTACTACCTGTTGGACCACTTATTACACAACCTACAAATGAAGAAGATGATTCAGAGATCTTGCAGTGGCTAAGCAAGAAAAGTCAGTTGTCAACTGTATATGTTTCCTTTGGTAGTGAAAACTACTTGTCCAAGGAGCAGATTGAAGAGATGGCACTGGGATTAGAGTTTTGTGATGTTAACTTTATATGGGTCATTAGATTTCCTCTTGGGAATACCATAAGAATAGAAGAAACACTGCCAGAGGGATTTTCTGAGAGGGTGAAAGAGAGAGGTATGATTGTACAGGGATGGGCACCACAGGCTAAAATTTTGGCACATCCAAGCATTGGTGGTTTTGTGAGTCATTGTGGATGGAGTTCTATAATGGAAAGCATTTATTTTGGCATTCCTGTTATAGCCATGCCTTTGAAACTTGACCAACCTCTAAATGCTAGGCTTGTGGTCGAGGCTGGGGTCAGTGTGGAGGTTGCAAGAGACTGTGATAGGGAGTTTAAGAGAGGTGAGATAGCAAAAGCAATTAATAAGGTGGTTGTAGAGAAGTCGACTGGAGAAGACATCAGGTCAAAAGCTCACGAGTTGAGCAAAAAAATGAAAGATGAAGAAGAAATAGCAATGAACGAAACATCACAGCACCTATTGCAGCTTTGTACCAAGTATAAGCAGAAGCAGTGATGTACAGCCCTGCCTGAGGCCATGAAAACCAGTTTACGATTGGTTGTAAGTTTATATACTGTACTCATTCAAACATATCCTATAACGGGCCAGAAGAAATAAGAGAACATTTTTCACCTTATAGAAGGAATAATCTCCAATCTGAGAGTATTGTTCAGCCAGAAATCCTCTATCAATCAAATTGTGTTATATATATATTGCGTTTTGCAAGAGCAAGAAGAAAATACGAACTGCTATTATCTTCTATATATGGTGTAATTCAGACAAAATTTGCATAAAGTGTATTTCCTGCAACATCATGTATACATAAAGAGCAACTACTATAACAATCTCCCCGTATGCATTCTATGAATGATAATCAAAAACTAAACACAATCCCCACGAAAGATGGACTGTGAATCAATAAACATTCAAATTGTTAAATTGTGATTTAAGCTCGTAAATCAGAAAACTACCTATAAGTCTATAATTTCTTCCTTCATCTTCTGTATTGTATTACCTCCATCTCTCCCAAGAACTATTGTGACTGTGAATGTTAGCAATTGCTGGTCATCGACAGAAATTGTTGCCTCCAAAACTTCTGCTTGATGCTTATCAAATACCTTAACAATTTCGGTAATTATACCAGGTTTGAAGGGTAATTGAATTGCAAAGAATGTGGCTCCGCTGGAGACAGTAATATCAACAGCAGACTTCTGGTTGGTAAATCTTGATGGAACTAGTTTTCCCACATTTTGTTCTTGCACTTGTAGTTTCTTTATACCCTCCAACCTCTTTATCTCTTCTTCTAGGCATTTAATGTAGTCTACTGTATCATACAAAATCTTCTCTCTAGTTGGCTGCAAGTTTTCAGAGAGCAAACAGAACACACAATATTAGTTCCTCCGATTGATTATATAAACTAATTTAACAATAATCTTAAGTCTGGTTCTCAGTAAATTTGGGGTGGGATGATGTTATAAACTGATTGAGATTCTGTAAAGAAGGAACTACATCTGTTTATACTACGTGTTTCTGTAAAAAATCTATTGAGCAGGCTCCAACACATGCACGAAATTGGATGTTTACTTGCAGTTCTAGAAAAAATTTCAAATACACACTTACCTGGATTCATGCACCCAAATGTGTCCATAAAAGGGTACCTAGCAATATATACCTTCCTTATTTCTAGTCCATAAATCAATTATTATCAGATATCTTAAATTCTCTGAGACGCAATGTTCTGGAATATAATTAGGCAGATCAAGAAATGGTATATCAAAGCAGAGATAGATCTGAATTGAAAACAACCCAAAACAAGAAACAAAATCACAACTGTAAATTGAAATGAACGGTCACTAAAATCTCAACATTGGATCATCACTAACCAAATTATGTAAGCTGCATATATATGCATCCGAGCCTAATTATCCGTACATAATTTTTGCAACATGGAAGTTAGAAACATGCTACAAACATGTGTGAAATAAAACAAAAAGACTAGCACCGCGGAATAATAAAACACAATAACTTTCTATCAAACAACATAATACAGGATTCCATGAACACACGCATATGACATCTTGATCTAGGCACCTATATGTGTCCTTAACAGATGTACATCTTGAATTCTCGAAAATTCAATGTTCTTGAATAAAAATTGGGCAGAATCAAATAACAGTATATCAATGTAGAGATAGAGTTGAATCGAAAACAACCCATGAACATCATTCAAAACATCAAGTATAAATAGAAATAAACTATCATTAAAATCTCAAAATTCGATCATCACTAACCAAATCGTGTCTCTGTTCATATTAATTGAACAACAATATAATCAACCCACCCCAATAAATTTGAAATTAAACAACAAAAAAGTGAATTAACCTTAGAAATGGTGAAAAGACTAGGCACCATTGAACGAAGAACAGAGTATTTCTCACTCATTCTCTCTCTTCTTCCACATTCTTTAAGTATACTATCAGTTGGAGAAGTTTCGTTTCTTCCACTCGAACACTTCTCACTAATACAAATCCCTTGTAACGGTGCAAAATCAGATATTAATGGTGGAATTACTGAATCCTTATAGTGCTCCATAATTTTATGCCCAGAAACAGTTTTCTTGGTTCCACTAATTTTTGTTCTGCCACCCCTTAAATAGATTCAATTACACAATTACGTACACATGCTATATGTATATACTCATGTGTGATTGTTGGGTGGGATGGGATGGGGTATAAAAATTTGGTTACATTGGGTTTGTTTCTTCGTCAAGAACGCTGTCAGAATGTTTGCTGCAGGGAGAGACTATTTTCATGCGCATCAACTGATTAATTATGACAATTTGATTTTATTTGATTTTGTATTTTGAAACTGCATATCATTTGTACTATGTTTGGCTAAGCTTATAAGGTGTTTATAAGTCAGATGAAAAAGGTTTACTCAAGTCGTAACTTGATTAGATTCTTTTTATCAAAATTAGTGTCAATATTACGACAAAAGGTCCAAGTCATTTTCGGGTTTTGATCGAAATGGAATCCTAGAAAATCGGGACTGAACCAAATTTGGCTTACCCGCATAGTCAAGAGAGCGAAGTTAATAACATTAATACAATAAAGAAGTCAATATCTTGTAGATTATACTGTTCAGTTCTATTCAATATTGTGTAATGCTAAACGGTGTTATTACAATAGCAAGACTAGCCAATGTTCGATTAGGACAACGAAGATATTGAAACAAGAATTTCAAATTGTATGTACATATAAGAAAAGATAGGCATAGAAAACATATCCTTGTATGTACATAAAAGAAAAAAATATGTATAACCCCTAAAATCTTGAACATTTAAGGCGTCCCATTAATGTATAGTGCATCGAGCAACTAAAGTTCACTGCAAGTTTTGAAATGAGAAAGTACGACTTCGTATTTGCTTCTTCGAGTCTTATTTGCATTCCCAACAAGACAAGTTCCCTTGAAATTTTATTGCATCATGTCGAACAAATTCCCTGTTCGAGTACCAACAGCAAACATGGAGTTATGTAAGTTGCAGAGGACGTAAAGTGAATCTTCATCATGTTAAGAAACAAGCATATGCTACAAAAACAGCATTTACAGATATAATATCTACCAAAATGTACTTACCCATGTTGTCCTAAATAGCATTCTTAACTTAAGCACGAGACATCATATGAAGCAAGGAATAAAACTCCGGCATGTAGAACATGGAAATTGGAACACAATCCTTGAAAAATTTCGGCAAACAGGTGAAACAGAATTATATTTTTGGATATATACTATTTATTCGATTACTTAAAACTATACAATGGCCAAATACGAGGAATTTCAGCAAGTAGATATGTAACATGGAGCAGCATCCCAAATATCAAACAGAAAAGGTGAAACTAACAAGTGAAATGAGTATCAAAATTACACGAGCAATTTCATAACAGAAGGTTTGTGAATCATTCTCTAGTCATGTTTCCTCAACTCTCCTTACCAGACATACATCAAGTGTTGAGTGTATCCGAATATCCAATGTGAAATGATCAGCGGCAAAAACAGAAGGTTTAAAAAAATTTAGGCTCAGCACATAAATGAAAAGAAAAAATTTCCACATAAAAAGGCGTTTTTTCAAAAAAAAAAAAAATGAAGAAAAGAAAAGAAAAATTGCATGTAAAATTTCTTTTTGTTTGGGCAGGGGAGTTATAGCAGGGGGGACCCACCCACGAACCCCACCCTTACAGCTAAAATCCTCCCTCGGACACGATATTATATTAAATTGACAACAAATTAGTGAAGTAAACTAAATAATTATCTTACCATACCAACAAATTAATGTTATGCCACGTGCACTCAGAGATATTCAAAATTGCTTATAGGTAGGAGAACATGCCAAGTTTGATTTAAGACAAATATGAACATATAAAAATGAAGGATTAGATTTGTACCTTTCAATCCTTATCATTCGCAAGCAATTTTAGTATCGAAGCTGCTAAGAGAAATGGCAAATGCCTGGAATGCTGATATTGGATAGAGGTAGTCCATTGTAAACACATCTTTCCCGACTTTCCCAAACTGAAGGATGACCTTTCCCTGTTCTGCTCCAACTGTACCGCTCTCAGGAGAAGCCACCAACTGAAAATTTTTCACCGATGCAACAGTTACCCGACCGTGAAAATTTAAACACCAGCACTGAAGTTGCTCGTGCCATCTTGGAGCCTTATTTCTCAGAACAAGTGATCCAGCTCTTTGGCCATCCAACGGTCCGGATAAGGCAGTATTCAAATCATTTGAACCTGACCAGGAAGAGGGGGTCTGTTGAAAGGAATCGACACCATTGACAAGGGAATCTATCAGTGTGGGAGCCACGCCTCCAGGTTTAACGGCAGAAGCTGGAATTGCATCCAGAACACATTGCATTCTTCTCGGACCCCTGCATGTCACACAATTATTTTATACTTTTCCAATCAATTTCACATGCTTGAAAAGATACTGAAGCCAACAATCTCTTCCATGTCCAAAATTTTATAAAAAACGCATATAGTGAATCACACTTCAATATGCCTTTTAAGAATGTAATGTTCAATTTTAAGATCTCACTTTTTTAAGTTTAGACTTTACACCATCTCGACTCAATTGAAACAAGAAGAATAGCATAAATCTTCCTCATACCTCGCTCCCATTACATTCAACTCATATGAAATGTGAGCTACTGGATAGTTATTAGCAGGAACTCCAGGAAAAATTTGTTTGGAGCTAACCATCCGACTTGAACGATTTTTGGCCATTTTAACTCCCACGTGTGGAGGCAGAGCATCGTACACAACGAACTTAGTTCCCAGAAAGTTGGATCTTGTGAAAAAAGAAAGAAAAAAAAAAAAGGCATTATTAAGGCTCTTCTAGAAATATAAAGTACAATAATAAAAAAAGCCAAAAGTTGGCAGACCTTAATTTTCCTACGTAAGTGCAACTTCCCTTGGACATATCTTCAGCATTTAGGGAAATTATGTAGTCCGTGCACGTGGCCCGCCTGTACTTACGAGCAGCTAGAAGAAACTTGCCATCATCAGCAAGTGCTGCCAGAGACAGTAAGAAAGATTTCAAAAAAAAGAAAAAAAAAATGGCAAGGTCTGCAACTGCTGTCATCAAGGCATATAATGAAGATATCTAGCAAAGAATTATGGCGTGGAAGACAATATACAGAGATTAGAGCATGTGCCAAACATGATTTTAAAAGTTATTCTTTTACTCACAAAACTTACTTTTCTAGTAAACAAATCTTACCTTACTTTCTCGAAACTTTTAAGCTTATCCAAACATGCACTAAGACCGGGAGATAAGAATAGCATTTGGAATGGAAGATGAACTTTAACGTGCGCAGTCGGTATAAATGTTCTGATAAATAGTCTTTAAACATTCTTAATGGCTCCTACTCCTTGCACAATTAATCCAACCTTTTCTTTGAAAGTAAATCTGCTCCTCCGAACATTGGTCTCAAGTATCGCGTAATTCACTTTTACAATTATATTAAAATTTGTTAACCCCGTGAATAATGTAAACAATTTACTCACCCTCAATGAAGTTAACAACTCTAAAAGAAACCAAAAATTATGTTCAAATAAGTGAGTGATGAAATCGTTATAATTAGTATACCCCTGCCCATCTGCATATTTTTTGTTTTACATCTCATAAGTCGTAAATCTTACTCCCCGAGAGTTGAACAGAATAGCAAAGAAAGTACAAGTATTAGAAGAACAATTCTAGCCAAACTTGGAACAGGGGTTTAGTGGAAGCCGAAATATAGCTTCTGAAATGTTAGTCAGAGATGAAGTGAGAGAACAATTGCGTACCTTGAGATAAACTGAGGTAAAGATAGAATGTTTGTGTAGAACTATTCCGTTTAATAAAACACTGGACGAGTGAGTCCCTTGGGCCGGGCTGCAAAGCAGAGAAGAGTTTCTAAAGAATATACAAAACACCAAGGAAAGGGAAAAGCGCTTAATTGACAATGCCAAACTAATAAAATAACTTTTGCAAGTTGAAATTTATAAACAGTAAATACATTGCAAGTTTCATCACTTGAAGAACAGATAAAACTCTCGGCAACAACCATTGGGAAGAATTTTTTTCGAGGGATAAATGGTACCAAAAAAACAGCTGAATGTAAGAGCTGACAATCATGTGACTCAAGAACTGTTGACATGCCCATGAATTCACTTCAAGATCAACTCCACTTCATCACAATAAGCAGAACACAATTTTCCAAATATAATTTGTACTTTTTCTTATTGCATAGGCGTGGCTATTATTATGAGACAAAGAATTTGCTTCTCGAAAATTGTTCAATTGTCTATGTTGGTAAAAAGCAAAAAGTTTCCAAACCACGGTACAGTTATTCTGGTTTTCAAAATGCGCTACATAAAAATACAACTGGTTGCACATGAAACCCCCAATTTTTAAAACAATGGCACAAGCAGTGGCAAGAAACTTTCAACTTAAAAATGAATTCCAATACCCTAGCACTTAATTCGCAGTTTTCAAGGAATAACTGAATTACTTCGAAAATCATATTCGCACACAATCGATTCTTTCAATAAATCGATCAACCAAAGTGATACTCCAGATAATTTAAGCCCAGTGAACTATTTATGCAAAAAGCCAAGTAAAATTTTATTTGCAAACATTTCTGAAAATATTTCATATCTGTAATGATCATACATCTAACTCTATAAAGATTAAGTTGAAACTTGCACTGCCATAAATTTTCATGAAGCTAATTTTCCGTCAAATAATCCATCAACCAAAGTGATACTCCAGATAATTTAAGCGCAATGAACTATATATGCACAAAGCCAAGTAAAAATTTAGTTGCAGACATTTCTGAAAATAATTCATATCTGTAATGATCTTACATCTAACTCTATAAAGATTAAGTTGAAACTTGCACTGCCATAAATTTTCATGAAGCTAATTTCAGAAATTTGAATTTCTAGGCATGCTCATATCAATCTTTAAATAAGTCCATCAATCAAAATAGATATACCCTTCTGTCATTTAATTAAACTAATCTATGCAGAACTAACACAACAAACCCAAATCCTTTTTTTTCTGTATTTATTCGTCAATAAGTAAAGTTCTCAAATTGGAAAAGCAATAAAAGATCATACACCAAGTTCAGAACTTCATAATCCATACAACCAAAACATCAATTTACCCATATCAGATGAACAGACAACTTTGACACGCTTTAAACTTCAGCCCGTGAAAACACAGAGCTGTATCTATTCTGGCACAATAAATCAGACAACTATAACTGCAGCTCATTATCAAATAAATTATAACCAGATTTAGCCCTATCAAAAGGATTGCATATCAAATCCTTCAAATTATAACAAAGTTCCATAATCATAATTAATACTTATACATAACAAAACAATCAAAACCTCCAGAATGCCAAAATCAACAGCGAGCAACAATAAATAATATTGTACTTAATAAAACAAAAACAAGCATAAAATCTTATAGAACATCCATAGAAATAACCGACCTGCTTCACAGATATAGGGAAAGTAATTTTCCGGGAGACCTCCAGGGTTTTGACCACTTCCTTTATGGCCTCCCTCCAGCTTTTACACACACCCGCGCAAGCCACCACGTGTTTTCTCTCCGGCCATTTGGATTCAGACTCCTCTATTTTCATCAAAACTTCCCTCATTAGCTCTGAAGGCAAGTTTGTCCAACCACAATAATTATCTGTTAACTTTTCATCCATATTCTTGCCATCACTGATACTATTTTTCATTTTTCCGGAAGCCGTCGCCACCACGGCGCTGTCCTGAACCACCCTCCGGGACCTTGACTTCAATCCAAGCTTCATCGCACCTTCGATTTACTTGAAATTAAACTTTTACCCACTGATTTTTCAGTAAATCCCACTTGAATCTTTCACCTCTTCTCACCTATAAATCTTTCGTTTGTGTACCCATATATCTATATTCCTCGCCGAATTAAACTGTTCACACCGTACAGAAATATCTAGATATTAAGCGCCCAAAAAAGAAATAATGATAAGAAATTTACAAAATGGGATTTCAAATAAGAGAAAGGACTGCCCAGATAAATATATACCCAAATTTGTACGTTACACAGAAGCTTTACTTGAAAGGTTAAACTGGGATTGTAAAAAAAGGAAGATCTTTTTCTTTTTTCTGAAAAATATGATTCGAAATCTGAGAAAAATTGAAGTTCAGTTACATAGAGAAGAGGGTTGGGAGAAGCTATTCAAGGGTGATATCTACAAATTTTATGCACATTGTAGTTGTATCTATCTGTATGTATTTTATATTTGGTAGGAGTGGATAAGAATTAAGAAGCTGTGTGCTTGGGTTTATGGGCAAAACGCCTAATTTATTTATTTTTCCTTTTTTTTTTTTTTTTGGTCTTATTTATGGGACAATTTTCTTAATTTTATCAATTTTTTTTGTCATTACCTAAAATAAAGTTCGATGATCACTAGATCTTGATAAAGATTGTTGCAACAACTACAGTCGAAAAACCACTTATCACGATGTGTTAAGATCAATATGATGTCAGTACCATTGTTTGACTTTCGTGAAGCGACGAAACGTTAATATTTATACTACCTCCATGATGTACATTTTTAATAATTAGAATATTTTCTGAATTAAGCTGGAGTTTTATTACGAGCAAGTAGGATTTTTATGTCTCCCGTCAAGTTGAAATGAATCCTACCCTAACTGATACTAAACTAAGCCTTATTTGAGCCTCAATTTTTTTAGAATAGATTATGTAAAAAAATTATTTCGTGGAAAGTTGGCAAAATTTTTACGTTTACGTGCAAGATTATTTTATTGAAAAAATATGTGGTTAAAAATGAGTTTGAAAAAAAAATGAATTTTAAATATTGGGGCTCAACATGGATTACATATCAAATTCCCGCAATTAAACTCATGTTTGAGCCCCAATTTTTAGGAAAACATTTGAGATAATGTGTGATTAAAACAAGGGAATTTTTGAATTTACGTACAAAATTATTTTATCGAAAGAAAGTACGATCATAATGAATTTTAAGAATTAGAGCTAAATTTGGGAGTAAGAATATTAAAACATTAATTTTATGTGAAGAAGACAGATGAAATTGATTCAAGTTTAACAAGAAAAAAGTTATCGATATCGAAACTCTTGGACAGCGACATTAAAAAATAAAAATATTGACAAATTTTTCTATTTGGATACTGCTTTGCATGGCGTCGAGCCTACAATGCACTTCTTTATATATTTTTGGTTGCCATCAAGAAATGGCTTTTAATTATCAATATTATTGTTAATTGCAAAGTAATTCTAAAATATTATAAATAAGTAAGGCCCTAATGTATGAATTATTTTAATAATCTATAATTAATTAAGTTGACTATGAATTTTAGATTTAAGAAACAAATAAATATTTATTACAATATTATAATCTCCAAAGAAAAGGGAAAAAAAAGACTTATAGTCAAGTGTGAAACTACTTAAGAAACATTTGTCAAAACACTTTATTTACACAATTAATCTCTTCTAATTTGCACTCCAAGCTTCATATAGCAAAAGTTTTACTCTATTAGGGATTTTTTTTTTTAACCTATAATCACCATTCTATACAATTAATTATAATTTGGGACGAAAGAATCCGTTCAACTATAGAATCTGACAATCAAAACTCCAATCCTTCTCTACAGAAGTACACGAAAAGTTAATGATTTTTAATCGACTTTCATCGCATAAATTCAAATTTTACTAAATTAAAAATTAGAGACCAACTTGAAAGTCGAGATTCAATGTCTACGAAACATGGCAAACGTATGAAGAACAATGGGTTTAGTTCCCATTCACCAACTTTAATTTTTCTTTTTAATATGGCTTAAATTTTACTAAACCATTCCACTTAATGATATGTTATGAGTCAAATCCCATCATTATATATATCAAATAATTCTTTATCATCTTTGAGACTCTTTGTTTGGTAGCTGTCATCCCCTCATATAACACACATTAAATATAAATTATAGGTAAATTAAAATAGACAAAGTTCTCGAACTTAAATATTTCACTTCTCTAGTTTTTGGAAGGAGCATGTCGAAGTAAATATAAATCATATTAAATTAGGCTTCCCTTCAATGAAAAACCATATTAATTATTAAAACGATATGAAAAATAGTCGAAATAAGATGTCTTTTCTTAACTTATCCTCGACAAGTGACACTAAACCTTAAAATTATTCGTTCCACACGTTTATTTTTATTATTTGAGCATAAACACCACGGTACATAGACATCAAAAACATCACTGTTAGAACACAATGGCTGTCACTATTCTATACTTGCATAAATAATTAAAAAGTGACTCCATCGAAGCTACCAACATTATGAATTAATGTCCATCACTAGATATATTAGAGAGGATATTGAGCCTAATTCAACTTAATAAAATCGACTTGTTAGGGGATGATTGTTCTCCCCTTATTAAGTGGATCGTGTAAATATCATCAACCATTGTGGAATTCTAATACGCCCCATCACGTACAGCATGGACCATGCCAAACAAATGTGAACAAATCGATATTTGATGTACCCAACATTGCAAAATGGGGTGTGCTCTGATACCATATTAGAAAGGATATTGAGTCTAACTCAACCTAACAAAATTGGCTTGTTAGGGGAGGATTGCCCTCACTTTATTAAGTGGATCTGTAAATATCACCAGCCAATGTAGGATTCTAATAAGGTAGACCTCAAATTTGTCTTTTTAATTTTTTAATTTAAAAAAAATGTTAGTACAAAAAGTAATGAGTATATTAATGCAAGTTGGCCTCTTCATATATTGTTTTTGTAATAAAAAAAACATCCCATAAAAGATTTTGTCATAATATAGGTTTTTTTTTTTTAAATTCTAGATTCCTCGAATATGTCCAACGTGTTAATGATTTTCCTTAAAACAATCGAAAAATTTTGTGACAAACCATCACGCTGACCAATTCACATAATATACTCACATTATTTAGCCTATTATCGTATTTGTTTTTTCATTTATAATTTCACGATAAGTGTGATTTGAAGAAGACATTAAGGGACTGTTTGGCATAGTTTTTGCTTTTGCTTATTGTAAAGAGTTTTTAAAGGAAAGTACTTTAATTTTTGTAGGGAAATTAATTTTAAATTTTAAAGAAGTTTCATATTCCGAAAGTGTTGATGATATTAATACTCTTATGCTATTGAAACAATAAGGCGGGGACAATGATACTTTTCTCTACTTGACTTCTAGGATTTGAAGAAAAGTTTTTGGATTGTCATTTCTTGTGAATAAAGCTAGTCAAGAATATGGAAAGTTGAGGGATTTGCAATGTTTTGGTTGTTTTAATAGTGAAGAATTAATTGTTCAATCTCACTTATAAATAAAGTTCAAGTTCTTGAGGAATTTTGCTAATGAACTAATTTGACCTGCCAATGAAGAATTGGTAAACAAATTAAAAAGTTATTTTTGGTCCTTTTTCTATGCTTGGTAGAAAAGAAGACATGGAATCTGTTGAGTT
This sequence comes from Fraxinus quadrangulata, assembly GCA_903798255.1. NCBI lineage: Eukaryota > Viridiplantae > Streptophyta > Magnoliopsida > Lamiales > Oleaceae > Fraxinus > Fraxinus quadrangulata. The sequence continues at coordinate 12,731 of CAIGRB010014004.1, forward strand.
TGGAACACAGAGGCAATAATTTTATTTATGAAATAGAATTTTACAATTTTGGACACACACTCAACAAGGCCCACTATCAAATAAATGGGCTATCATAATATGGCAACTGTCTAGCTCTCATTCACCATTTCATTTTTATAAGTTATAACCTTTAACCCCCACCATTTACAACAAAGTGTTCTTTGCCATGCCTCAACATTTAACACGTGTGAACAATAACTAACGTCTCATATCTGATATATTCGCTTTTTTTTTTTTTATGTGTGATACGTGCGAAATTCTCTTCAAATCAACTTAAAACGTGTTTCAATAAACATAGATTACATTTGATTGCAAACATAGAATTTGCATGAAAAGAAAATAAATTTTAGGTAATTCAATTGTCTATAACTTATTTGTATGAAAATTATTAATTAAATGTATTTGAAAAGAAAATATTATATTTATCCATTTTTTATTGGTGAATGGATGAAAGGGAGTAGATAGAAAAGAGAGAGAGAGAGAGAGAGAGAGAGAGAGAGAGGGTGAATTCCTTCAAAAATAAAATCATACTCATTTTAAAGAAAATATTTTCCTTCATTTTGAAAAAAATATAGTCACGCGATCGAAAGTAGGAAAATATTTTTTATGAAAATAATGTGCACTCTTATTGCTTAATTGTTTACAGGTCATAATATGATCAAATGTCCTGGAATCCACTTTGAATAGGAGCACAAAGAAACCCCACCTATCCACCCACTTCCCACAACTAAATATGAAGTATACCCACAATTTTAAATTGATTAATAATCCTAGGTGGGCACAAATTTGTCTGGTCTGATCCTCCACTTATTGAATATTTTGCTTATTGGAGAGAGAGAGAAAAAAAAAGGTAACCATAGTTTTAAAGCAAGTTGGCCTTCTTACATTGTTTTAAAGTAATAACTGCCACAATATGGATTTCTAGAAGTGAAGTAGCAAAATTTGTTTATAAATTTATGAAAATGATTGTTTAATTAGTTAGCTATAGCATATATTATACAGATCAAAAGAAAGTCTTGTATATAAGTCACATGGCTCAATTATAAAAGGTTCGAGAAAGACTTTCTCTCATTGATGATAAATTGAACGAGACGATAAATTAGCATTCATGTAATGTAATCAATACTACATTGCGCGGAGAACTCCAATATTTTCACTCCCTTTCTCCGTGTTAAGAAAAACAACGTTTTTGTGCTTTTAATATTCTAAAATAAAAGTTTAAATATAATACTACATTTAAACTTAAATAACACCGTACAAGATTGTAAAAGAGAGAGGTGAGAAAGATGTCAAATATTTAGTCTGGTCGACACCAAATATGTCCTAAAAGATCTCTAATTATTAAGTTTTTGCAACAAAAGAAAAAGAATAGCATACCTAGAGGGAACTTTTAAACCTTCTTCGCCTGCAAAAGAAACAAGAATTTAGCATTTCAGAGCCACTATTTAGGGTGTGTGATTGTATTTATTTTTCATAGAAAATGTCAGTTTTCCACCCAAATAACTAGAAAATATTTTCCTTGTTTTGAGGAAACCAAAAACCTATTCTCCAGAAAAAAATAATAATGTTTTCTTTATAAAAACAAAGGAAAATTAGGCATATTTTTAAAAATTGAAAAATATTTTTCATGAAAAAAAATAGCAATCAAACACTTCAAAATAGAAATTTGGATAAAAAAGCACATATTTTTCATGGAAAATAAATATATTCAAACACACCCTAAAGTGTATTCAAGTGGTGTATTTTCTTAAGTGAGGTGATAAGAACACAATTTATTTTTGTCAAATAGAATAAATAATGTGACAGTTTAAAAACAAATAATTAACATATGAATAATTAATCCAATGGTAAGAATCCATCGTTGAGAATTACAATTATTGACATGATAATATGAATGTAACACCCTGCTTAAATCACAAAAAAGGAATTGGGCGCAGAAGTATAAAAATAAGAGGAAATTAGGCTCTTACCCTTCAAAAAAAAAATATTAGAATAATAACTTTAAAACTAGTTAAACTTCTTAATCCCGCAATTAATACGTCAAAACCCCCAAAATTTCCAAGGGTTGTGCTTAGTGTAATGGTGCCCCTTATGTACATTAAGAATAATTCAATTTCCAAAACTCCTGAAAGTCCGACCTTCATCACTAGACACCCGCACTGCCGACACCATTATGGTGCCTCTTATGTACACTAAGAATAATTAAATTCCCAAAACTCCTGAAAGTCCGACCTTCATCACTAGACACCCGCACTGCCCTCTTCAATTGCTCCACCACCTGCCTCGCCAACTACCTCCTAAACAATCCATCACCATCATCCCACATCTATACACAACCGCTATGTCAAAATTTTCAACAAAAAGTAACTTCATATCACCAAATGATTTCACCATATGCACACACTCTTCTTACATCAATCCCGCTAGAAACCCTTTTTTTCTTTTTCTTTTTGTAAATTTTTCATTTGAGTTCTGATTTCTGCAAAAGAAATTTCTTCTACTTATAAAGTAATGTGCAGGGGTTCAATAAATGAACTTTAATTTTTTCTCTATTCTTGACATCCCGCAGAGATGTTTCTCTTTCAGCTATGCATTTACTATCATCAGAGGATAAATGACAGGACGGAAGGCATGGGAAATCATTACTTTGGAATAAACTGAAACACATACAGTAGAAAGTGACTAGGTACATATTTGTCTAACCTTAAAGCTACATGCAACTTCTCATCAACAAACAAATTGATAAATATTATTTGACACTTTTTTGAAGAGCTTGTCCCTTTTTAAGTGTTTTGTCACTTTTTTAAGTTTTTGTAACTTCTTTAATTTTTGCCACTTTATTGAACTGATTCTAAAGTGTTTTATCATTTTTTGAATGTTTGTAACTTTTTTAAGTATTTGTAATTTTTTTGAATTTTATCTCTTTTTTAAGTATTTGTCACATTTGTTAGTATTGTCACTTATTTTTTAAATTTCTGTCCATTTTTTTATTTGTTGTTACTTTTTTTTTTTTAAATTTGTCACTTGTTAATAAAAACTTAACTTTATACAGTATTTTTCAAAAGATCTCTAAATTTAAAGGTATTTTTGTAAATTGCCCTAAAAATAAGTCATGCAAATCAGAGCCCGTCAAATTTCAGATTTGGTCTAAGTTAGGTCCAGCTCTAGGGGTTGGACCATGCATTGTTCATTGCCATCACCCACCACCAACAGTCGACACTGACCATCGCCACCAACATTGACCACGCCCCCACTACATACATCTCTAATTTTGGATTTGCTTTAAGATCTAAAATCGAATCTAATTCTGATTACCATAGAAGATTGATAGTGCCCACTAGACCAACACCATCACCACCAAAATCTGCGTCGTCGATCATCTTCTCTTAGTCCTGTTATCGAACCACCCGGCCACTGCCTTAAAGACCAACCATCGCGAATCATCCCATATAGCTTTTGTTTAATGCAAATTCAGAAATTGTTTATAAATTTTGTCAAAATCAAATGTTAATTTCATTCACACATTCATAAGCTACTTTTATTTACAATCCATTTATAAATTTTCCAAACGAAGGCATATTTTCCACCAATACAACCCTCCTCTAGCACATAGCCAATACAAAAACTTGTCAACATCCATTCCGCCTTCAAATTTTGGGATTTCAACCCTGAACTCAATCTCCATTGTTAGAAACATCATCGTTGCGGGGCCAGGGTCCAAAATCCTCCTACTTAGAGGTCAGTAAATTAGAAGGGTTAGATTTGTTAGAATTTTATTAAAACTTTAAATCTCGAGGACTTGAAAACTCTTTCCATATTACCAAGATCCTCTAATCAAATCACAAAGATAATTATAAAGTGCAGAACATAGATTTATTCATTGGAAATGATTCTTTATTATTGGATATTAATTATGGCTTCTTGTTCTTGATTGTGAATTTTGGATCTTTCTCTTCAATATATGAATTAGGGACTATAACCCCCATATATGTATTGAAAAAGTTCACATTTAAAAGATTAAGTATGATCAATTTCAAAACTAAGAAACAAAATTTAGAACTTCAAAAATCAAACATTAATTAAATTTTATTTATGAAATGATTGATTAAATATATATTTAATTAATTAAATATATAATTTATTATTTAAATCTATTAAAGTCACAAATTATCAAATTAAATTGGTCATGAATTATTTATCGGTTACAAATAAAAATTTTATAGATCAAAAATTATTTTACAGTCACAAGTCAAAAAATTTTATAAATCACAATTTATTCATCGATCACAAATTAAAAAATTTATAAATCACAATTTATTTGTCGGTCAAAAATCACAAACTTTATAAATCACAACTTATTTCATGGTCATAAATTATCAAATTAATTGGTTGCAAGTTATTTTTCAATCACAATTTAATAAATTAAGAGTTACGATCACATTTTTTAGATTACATATTGTTTATTTGTCACAAATTAACCAATTTATTGGTCCCAATCAATCAACACCCACCCATCCATAATCGCAGCATCACCACCACCACTACCACTACCACAGCTACGACTACCACCACCAAAATCACCACACCTCACTGGCACCGCCAACAACACCAACACCACCAATAACAACACCCAAACCTAATTTATCTCATGTAGCGTCGGCGAACACCACAATCTGAAGTGATGACTGCAGCGACGACCATCACAATGTCGTCTAAAGGGAGCAAACCTTATGGAGGTCAAATCTTGGTACCTTACGCAAGCGTCACATTGGCTATCAGAAAGTACCGTTGCGTGCGGTGATCAGAAATCAAAAATTTTATAGATCAAAATTTATTTTTCAATCACAACTTCAATCAATTGTGAGTCACAAATTATCGAATTTTAAGGTCACAGATTATATTTTTAGTCACAGAAAGTCACACGAACACAGATTTTCAAATTAGTTGGTCACAAAAATTTTCACGATCACAGATTATATAATTTTTAGGTCACATATAACAAAATGGTTGGTCACAGATTATATTTTTATTACAATTATCGAATTTTAAGGTCACCGATTATATTTTTAGTCACAAAAAATCAAAATGACCACATCCACCACTACCACACCACCTTTGCACTATCGCCACGACCACTACCACCGCCTCCACGACAACCACCACGACCAACATCACAAGCACCCAAAACACCGCGATAATTAGTAGTAACACCGTCATTTCCAAAATCACCACCAAAAACCACCAGATCCCGCATGATTTGCCACCACAGTTACAACCACAGAATCGTCGCCGCATAAAACACCACCAACCACCACCACCCGCAGCCAACTTCACAACCACCAGTACCCAACCGTTACCTTACCATCACACCACCAACACCCAAATCACTGTTGCCGTCGTTAGCTCAGATCGCAGCTTTGTGGCACCATAAACCGCCACAGCCGCCACCACCACCACCACCACACCACAAACCGCCAACACAACGTAAACACCACCAAAAAATTGAATCGAAAAATACCATAACCATCACCACAACCACACCAACACCAACACCAACACCACTGTTGAGAAGGAGACGAGAGTGAGATAGCAGAGGCGGTGGTCGCAATGTGCAACCACTACGAAACACCACAACGCAAATACCACCAAAAAATTGAATCGAAAATACCATAGCCATCGCCATACCAACACCACTATTGAGAAGGAGACGAGAGGAAATGGGGGAGGGGAAGAGGGAGAGAGAGCAGAGGCGGTGGTTGCACGATGAAACCACCGCGACGGGGATGCAAGCGATAAAATCTGTGAGAGGTGCTCATCAACGCTCATGTCGCCAAAAATCAGATCAAATCCATCGTGGCTCCGGTGAAGAGAAGCTCCACTGCGCGCGGCGCTCCCAGTTGCGGGTCATGGTCGCTGCAGCTCTAATCAGTGGATGAAGATAAGCTCCGGTGGTAAAGCTCCCAATGCGACGGAGACGAGAGAGGGGGAGAGAGAATTAAGTTTTGAGATTTAAATTGTGTGGTAGATGAATTAGTTTTTTAATAGTTATATTTAGTAATAAGTTTAATTATAATATTTCTGATTTTTGAAAGAAAAAAGACCCCACCTGATTTTAGAATTGAGATTTCCAAAAGTAGGATATGGTGTAATTTCCACATATATATTCATAAGTATTTCGGCCCATTATGAAATACAATCCTAAACGAATTGGTCTCTACACATATTTAGCTCTACACATATTTAGCAGACTCATATAATATTTAGATGTTCAAAATCCATAATTTTAATTCTTTATTAAATCATTTTAATTGGGCTTAACCTTAAGATAATATTTAATACACAGTTAGCTACATATGTATGTCCACACGATAAATTAAAATCTAACAAGATTTTCAAGAACAAACGATAATTCCCACACAAAAGAATTAGATTTTGAAGAAATGCAATTCCTTATTCAAAATCCACCTAAACATGACTCCTCATGAAACGAGGTTTAAACAAGTCTTTAGCGTAATAATCCCTAGGATAATGAATGACAAAAATACCCTCATATTAACTAAAAGTATAAAAAACTAAGGGGTCATTTGATAAAGTTTTTTATAAAAGTTTTAGAAGATTTTTTTTAATGAAATGTATGGCTGAAAAATTAGTAGAATTGTGGGTTTCATAAAGTATGTAGTTAAAATCAAGGTTCTAAAATACATAATGCATGACAATGCGTTTCGATCGAACATTAAGCATTACAATCATCGTGCCTATGCAAAGCAAATTTTAATTATGCATTTGTCACTTTTTAATGATATATATTTCTAAATGTCAAAATAATACAAATTGTTGTACACAATTCATATTTTGGGTGATTTGAGTTAATTTGATTTTTTTAAGTAATAAAAATGGGTTGAGCTTTGTTAGGACAAATTTTGACACAATTTTTAATAAAAATACGTGAGCATCCTAGAGTTTAAGCATACGTATGCTGTCAACGAAATTACTTGACCGCATTATCACACACATAACTTATATACGTGCATATGCCTGCATTTTAGAACACTGATTAAAATTGAAGTTTGGCCAATTAAAAACTTGATAAAATTCTAACAATTTTTTAACAAACAAGCACTAAAGAAAGAAATGAAATAAATTTGTGTCCAATCGAACCCCTATTGAAGGGTCGACCGAATCCCCCTCTTCGGTTCCTTCACCCTATTGGTCATTTCAACTCCTTTCTCTCCCATTTCTCCAAGAATGCCGTTGTCATATCTTGTCCACCACAACAACTAGGCGTGTAAAAATGAGTCGAACCCATCAGCTCAGCCATGCTAGTCCCAACTCTAGTGATTGGACTCTCCATCCAATACAAAAACGAAGATTTTTTTTTTTAATTAAAAAAATAAAATATTAAGGAGCCAATAGCATAGTTGATAATTGACAGTTCCGATTCTAAATTGTAAATTCCGAACCGGCCAAACACTTCGAAATTTCCCCATTAACATCGCCACCAAACTAACTAATTTTCGATGAAAACAAAGTAACCCAATATACGAACAAACAAACAACGGAAGAAATTGTCAATAAAATCACACCCCTCTCCCCCCCTTTTATCCTCGCTCCTTCGTTCCTCTCCTCGTTCACTCCGCACCCTTTATCTTTCTCCATTCCCATTTTCAGATCCATTTTTTAATGGCTTCCATTACTACTTCCTCTGTTTCGTTCCATGTTTCTTGCTCTCTGAAGCAAAACCAGGTTACATTCTTATTATATTTCTTGTTTAATGTTTTTTTTTCTGGCTAAATGTTGAATCTGTTTGAGTAGGTTAAGGTTTGTTATGAATCTTTATGGTCTCTGTCTCTGGCCATATGTGTTTTTTTGTTATTTAGTTGTTAATTTTCTGATTTATTTATTTTCAAGTTTAAAATCCAATGTTTTTGAAGTGGGTTTTTATCACTATTTAAAATACATTCTTTCAAACACCCCCTTAATCAAGATTTTTAATTGATTGTGGGTTAAAAATTTCAAATCTTTGTAATAGTTAACAAGATTTTGTTTTATTTGTTGAGCTTATGTTTTGGGTTTTTTGACGTTAATTATCGATTTTATGCTTAGAAAATTTGAAATTTGAGGTTATATGTTAGACACTTAAGCTCTTGCTGCCCATGTTTCGGGTCATTTTGATGCATTTTGAAAATTTTTATAGATTCTGTACTTAAAACGATTTTATGTGTTCCTATTTACAAGATTTATAAGTTCTGAGTGTTGGTTTGTCCTTGACTGTAGAACATGCTAGCAACCTCGTAAGTTCTCGTGTTTAATTTTTTTCCTCCTTATTTTTAGCTAAATATTGTCAGCGAAACACTACGAGTAATTTCATTCAATATTGTTTCCTAACCTCAATGTAGTATCAATTTGTTATTAATCTCTTGGTTTCAGCGATCTTGTATTTTTTATCGTCCAGGTCTCAAATTTGAAGAAGGTTTCACTTTCTTTTAGTGGGAAGAGCTTCCCATCTCTTAGGTTGCAGCCTTCACGTTTCCGCATTGCCTGTGCGGTATGTTGATTTTTGCTGTTATATATTTTTCAACCTATTTGCAATCTCACATTTTTAATTATTTATTGGCTTTTTGTTTCTAGTAGTACGGTTCATTGCAAAATGGAGATATATAACTATGCATAGAATGCGTAGTAATTGTTTTTTGCATCCATCATTTGTATGGCACTCAAATATTCTCCTCCATTCAAGAAGAGGGGAAAAGTTTTAGGGAATTCAATTTCGAGCATGCTTGGCTAAGTAAAAAAAAAAAAAAAGTAAATGTTTTCCACAGATGTTTATATATTGCCTTTTTTTTCCTTACTTGAAAAGAAGGTTACTTTTTTTTTTTTCTTCTGAAATTAACTCCTACCTTACTCTCAAAATATGCGTCTTACCTTATCAATTTTGATAGGCAAAAAATTGTTTATTTAAAACTTATTTACTTGTAAGCATTTGTGCTTAGCCAAACATGCTCTTAGCCAGAATTAAAACTTTGCGTGTCCTTTTTTAGCCTCATAAGTAGTTGTTTTAGTAGTTGTCTTATTTTGCATTTCTCTAGGTTGTCGGGGACTCCATTCTTTAATTTCATTGTTATATGCGGTTAACATTGTATACTTAATCTTACCTTTGGAGTTGATACATCTCGAGTTGAAAACCAAAGTTCTCTCCTCACAATTCACTTCCCTTGTGGCCAAAAGGAGATTCTTTTTTATAGCGAAATTACACATTTCAGGAATGATACTTTTGTTTGATTTTCTTTAAGTCAATCGATAGGGTTTACAATATTGTATATTTGCAAGCTCTTGAAAGTGGCAAGATTCTAAGAGTATATTTGGTACTCAATACTTGACATGACAATTAACAAGATACTGTTCTAGTACTATCTAATCCACCTTATTGAACATGGAGTACCGATAAAATTGGTTTTTATTGTTAATCTATTAATGTAGCTTTTAAATGGATATGTGCAACATTAATAAAAGAGAATCAAACGAGGTTACCGACAATTCTGAATGTTTCTTTGAGCAGGCCAAACCAGAGACAGTGGAAAAAGTGTGTGAAATTGTGAGGAAGCAACTTGCTCTCCCTGCCGATTCTGCCGTCTCTGGAGAGTCGAAGTTTGCATCACTTGGTGCCGATTCCCTTGACACGGTAGTATTTATTTTTCATTATAGAAATATTATTTGCACATCTAGTGTTCTTCCTATGTATATAGTTGAATAGCAAATCGTTATCCTTTTTCAATTTAACTTCCTTTGCTCCTTTGCTTCATAGCAATTCCTTTTTGATGCTTGCTTCTGTGGTTAGCTTAAAAATGTATTCGAAATGACTGGAAATTTTACACTTGCTACTGGATAATTGTAAAGGCGTGTTTGGTTAAGCAATACTAAACAACAATGGACAAGATTCTTAACATGTTTCTCTTCTTTAATAGTGTCCAGTACTATACAATTTACCAACAGTCTGTTAAGTAAAAATTAGTACTTGTCAATCTCTCTCTCTTTATCTTCTATTTTTTATTTTTTATTTTTTGCTGCAGAATGGTTTATCTTTGTACTGATTTGAACTTAGTTTTTCATGATCTTTGGTTATTTATATATTTGGGCTCGACTTAGATTAACATGAGAACTGAAACCTACTTTTAACGTCATTAATGGCTTAAATCTTGCCATCTTTAGGTTGAGATTGTCATGGGACTTGAGGAAGAGTTCGGGATCAGTGTGGAAGAAGAAAGTGCCCAGACCATCACCACCGTTCAAGAAGCAGCTGATATGATCGAGAACCTCAAGGCTAAAAAGGCTTGAAAAACTTGTGTGAAATTTTAGGGGCGTACATTTGCCGGGAAGTTTCTTAGCATATATTTATGAAGTTTCGTTTGCTTTCATAATGATCCCTAAGGGCTTAATCTCATCTTTTTTCCCTTTTAATTTCGTTGATGGACTCATTTATGGTATTATAAGAATTCATTTGGTTTGTTGCAAGAATTTAAGTTCGGATGTTGAAAGTTTCAGAATGCTTGTCTTCTTAAACTTTCAGAATTAGCACATCAACTCTTCGTTTGGAAACTTTTAGCCTTCTCTCCCACATTTTGCCCAAAAGATCCAACCCTTTGAAAAGCTATGGCCTTTGGCCACATCTAAATGCTATAAATAGGGCTTTCTTCTTTGCAAAATTATCCAATTTTCAGATTGTCTTTTCTCTTGAGTTCTTGAAATCATCTCTTCTAGAACTAGTTGTTTCTTATTTTTGGTTTGAAGTTCGGTTCAAAAATAAGAAAGAGTTTAGTTTGTTGTTCGTTTTTTATGACAAGACTTGAGGAACAAAACCTATTCTTTTGTGTTAGGCAATTGTTCGGAGACACTAGTGACGAACTCGAATCTTTGATTTTCTACCGTCGTATTCTGGAAGTTCGTTTTCTTATGTTTCAATTTCATGTATAACATTAATTTTCCCGACGAATTGAAATGTGATTGCGCAAAAGACCATTTTGAGTTCTTAAATCAATCATTCTAATTCTTCTTTCCGGCAAAAAGAGGCTTATATAAGGTCAAACAAGGGCTAGATCGCACGTTTCATCGGTCATCAAAGATGGAATAAAATTCGTTTTGCATTGGTCAACTGTATTTTGAAACATGGAAAAAAATTCTTATGGCCACCTTAATTGTTATTTGAACCAATAAAGTTCGGCAGTAAATTAAGAAATTTTGGTGATCTTTTCTAACATCAAGAAATGAAATAGTCGAGAATCCAGATAGAACGTTAATGTCAATTACACTTGTAGTTGAAATAGTGAAATAAAAATAAAAATGTAAGTAAGCGATCATATTGAAACAAATTAAAATTGAATAACTAATGCTAAAGAAACACAACTTCATTCTATGTTTGTGCCCCATATTTTTGGTGAAAATGAGTTATGTAATTGATTAAACTATTGTGCACCTTGGTTGACACTTTGATAGCATGGAAGTGTTATAATAGTTGAATCAAATGTGTGAGATCTGAAAAATGATGTGAGATTGTGTTAGTGTAAATTCGGTAAATCATAGTGTAAATCAGTATATACATGCAACAAGGTTGGTAATATAGTAGTGTTTTTTTGCAAAATGTGTTATTGAAAAGTAAAGAAAAATTTTGGATATACATGTAAAAATATTTTATTTAAAAGACGTGTTGTTAAAACTTAAAAATAAATTTGAGAAAAAAATGAGGTTTTCAGAAAAATGGGACTCAAATAAGAATCTAAAATTTTGAACTATGGGACTTTACTGTTTTTTTCTACCCTAGAAGTGTTAGTGGGGCGGGCCATTTGTAGGCTCGTGTTAGAGGCGAGCAGTTATGAGCGGCTCGTGTGTGAGTACTCACGAGTCAACTCATCAGTGAAAAATGTAATTTCAATGAAAAAAATAAAACTGACAAGCGAATGAGCTCGTGGGACGAATCGAGACACACTTCTACAAAATTTGCTCGTGCTCAAATTGCATGATGAATAGAGTGGAGTCCAATGATGAGACTAACCGAATCGAGTCAAATTGAGCTACTCAGACCGGCCCATATTACCTCACCAACCCAGTCACTATCACCACCAGGCCTATCACACTAAACTATCCAAAAACCCCAATCTTCTCAAAGACTTCTCTGCTGCTTCATTCATTTATTTATCCAAACCATCTGCCGTATATATCATCTACACACATTTGCCACCCTCTTAAATACTGGCCATTTATCTGCCAAATTATAGCAACTTCCGTCCGTGCATAGCTACACATGGAATTTGTAAGCTTTCGACAAACTAATTTGCTCGCATTGTTTTTGGGACATTTTGTCTGCTGATTATTACTAGAAAATAAAAGAATTTAATTGATTTTCTTAAGTCCATGTATAAATAATTGCATTTCTAACTTGACCGACAAAGTTTTTTGGGTGGAAGTTTTGGTTTTCTTTTCTGTTTTGACATCTCATTTTTTATTCCTGTAGTATTAGATTGTGGTATTCGATTGATATCAAGAACAGAAAGTTGATAAAATTCTAAAGAATTGAAAGTATAGCAACAATCAAATCTACCTACAATTCATTTTAGTTCTTGACCCCTCAAAGAAAGATCATGTTTTCTTATTTTCTCGAGTCTCAACTAAGAAAAACCAGTTTTTGAATTGATTTAAATTGTAGGATTTTTTCAGGCAGTTGAATCTGGTTCGAAGACCATGGAGAGTGGGGAGGGGATTAGGAGGAATCAAGCTTTGATATGCGCACCATTAATGGCTGACACAGTAGATCAAATGGTGGATTTGATGCACAAGGCTAAGTCGAAGGGAGCAGATATCGTGGAAATCAGATTGGATCACTTTAAGATTTTCAACCCTCGCAGTGATATCGAGAAAATGATCAAAGTCTGTCCTCTGCCCACCCTCTTCACATACAGGTTGAGATTTATCTGTCAAAATCATATTTATATTTTTCAATTTAACCAATGATGGAAAAGTCAAGGCTTGGATGGAAATCTTCAAAGTTGTTTTACACTGAAATTCTAAAACTCGCTTGAGTCAAAGTACAGAAACTGGGTTGTTCTAAAAAGTAGGGCTGATGTTAAAATGATAAATGCAATTGAAGTGACTGTTCTATTATTAAAGGTGCTAGTTTAGTGATAATCCTAACTATTGCAATCATAAATTAGCTTCAGTTGTTCAAATACTCGTACTAAGTTATTGCAGTTTGGATGAAAACTCAATGAAACGCGATAGTCACCAAAATTTTCAGCAACTCTATCAGTTTTTACCAAGTCAAGGTAACCCTGACGTCTGAATGAGTTCTTAGACACTTATTTTAAGCTGTCAAAATTGGCTCCATATATATGTTTGAAATTTCAATATGCATGTTATAAAATTCTGTTTCGTGGAGCTTTGGAACATATGGATGATTATGTGCATTACATCTTTGCTTCCGAAAGTGGTCTTTTGGTTAAAGAACTAAAACTTGGGCATGGAATGCAAGAATTTGTCCATGAAATAGAGAAAATGATAAGAAAGGAAACTTAAACATGAAAGAAACTAAAATATAGCACAATATTCGGTTCTAAGTCATGAAAGGAAAGAAATTTAACTGTGGAAACAAAAATTGGGTTAGCTTAAGTTTTTCCCTGATAGCAATATTCTTGGTCTGCCTGCACAGCGTTTTTCTCGCACTTCAATTACAGGTCCGTTGTCTACAACTTTGAACTCTGATTGAAAGTTAAATTTCAAGAATTTTGCAGATGTTGACCATTAAAAATGGATTTGCATTTGTTAAATGTTGAACTTTTACTTTCTAAGGAAGGAAAGTCTTCAAAAATTCTATAGAAATTTATATATGAAACCAAGATAATAACCTTTCAGAAAATTATAACAATAGGGGGAATGCACCTTCTTTTTCTTCTTAGAACAAATGTGGAAGCAAACTGACGCATTCTTAAAATTATATGTCTAGATTGTATAAAACTTCATTTTATCTGGTATAAATTGTACAGATGTCTGTCTAACTATCATAGAGATCAATACTTTGATATTTTTGTAAGTATCAATCTAGTTATCCTTTATATGTTACTTCAAATTTGTTGTCACTAGGGTATACCGCATTTGTGGTGTTCTATGAGTATTCCAATTTTTTAAGCATAATGGAACACAGAAATTACTACCTCGATCCTTCAAAAAAATAGATTTAGGACTAAGCTTTTTCTAAAATTTGAATCTTTCTTAGCCTCACATAAGAAAGAGGACAGTGATGGTTTGTTATTTTTGCTTAACACTGCACCCTTTAACACTGCACACTTTATAATAACTTGACATCTTTCATTCCTTTTCATTATAATGTGTGAAATTTGGATGTCTTCTATGACCGCTTTTTGCTTTGTAAAGGCTTACTTATATTAGTTCTCGTGCTGACCATGACACTTGCGAACCATTATCAGAGACTTGTATATTGCTATCTTATACATAAACCACGGAAATTATTCATTTTATGGAAACTTCTGATCTTATGTTTTTGCTAGACCATTATGGGAAGGTGGTCAATATGCTGGTGATGAAAAAAGTCGTTTCCAGGCACTTCGACTAGCCATCGAGTTGGGAGCTGATCACATTGACATTGAGCTTAAGGTGCCTTTTCATTCATATTAACGATGTCTGAATTATAATTATTAGCAGCGCAATTAATTCTTTTAGATAAAGTTCAACAACACTACAAGACAAGTTCTATTCTCAATAAACTTGGAGCTGTGTTGGTTAAGAGACCGACGTTGGATGTCTCTAAGCGCATTCATGATTAAAGCAAAAATACAAAGAATCGGTGTTCAACTTGTTCTCATCACTCCTCATTGGGAACAAAACTATGTGTTAGATTTTGGACTCCAATCACCACCAAACTGGGTTCAGTCTTCTTCAATCGACACCACAAACAACCAACCGAATCCTCCAACCCACGCCCAAAGCGGTTGCTCTTGGTAGTACCGACAAAGGGCTCGGTGTAGAAGATGATGTAGCCTCAAAGGTTCAGCCACAAAAGCTAGACAAGAAGGAGAAGGCAAGGCACAGTCGAGCACAAAGCAAGAGTCGGGAAGCACAAAGTAAAACGGACATTGCCTCTCTCTCTTTCTCACGGCTACCAACAATTTCACACACAACAAACAGTAACAGGGCAGCACTTATAAGATGCCAATGATGGGCTTTTAGGGTATTAGGAAATAGGGCCCCAATAGGTAGAATTAATGGTCTGTCAACCGACAAAGCCGTTCAAGGTAATGGGCCGGGCCATGAGCAAGTCTAATTAATTAGACTGCTTCCAATGGCCCAAAATGGGTTGTAGGGTCGATCTGATTAATTGTGCTGTCGATATTTCACTTCACTCATCGGCCGATACCTATGAAGTATAATCCAATAAAACCGATTTAACATTATCGCCCGGATTTATTGGGTATCAAAACCCAACAATTTGTTTCAGTGAGAATTGTCAACTTCAACAAGAAACTGAGCACGAAGCAATTTCTTAGAACCTATGGCATTTGTTGTCCCCGTAAAAATGTGTTGTATCTAACAAAAAGCTAGAAAATTGCATGCAGTGTTTGCAACATTATGCTGTATGTGATTTCAGATATCTTTTATATCTTTG
>CAIGRB010014004.1:29200-42316 GCA_903798255.1 Fraxinus quadrangulata
TGTATCCTAAAGGGTTTTATAGTTGTAATGCCTTTTATTAAGTTAATGTGTGTAGGAATATTATATGTACTTCCAGATGTACTTCTTTTCAGTATACGTGCATAAATATCTATTTAATCTTCAGGTACCAATCATAGCAATGGTAATGGGAGAGAGAGGATTGATGTCAAGAATACTCTGTCCAAAATTTGGTGGATATCTCACGTTTGGTACTCTGGAGGCAGGACAGGTATCTGCTCCTGGGCAACCGACAATAGAGGAGTTGGTTAATTTGTACAACTTTAGACTGTTGGAGCCTGATACAAAAGTTTTTGGGATTATCGGGAATCCTGTAAGCCACAGCAAATCTCCAAAATTATACAATGAAGCTTTCAAATCAGTTGGCTTTAATGGAGTGTACCTACATTTGTTGGTGGATGACGTTCCTAAATTTTTCAGGACATATTCCTCTCTGGATTTTGCTGGCTTCAGGTCAACTCTTAAAGCATAATATGGTTAATTCTTTTGGAGATCAACGCAATGCTCCATTTGTTCGTTCTTTCTCAATGTTCTAATTGTTCTCTCTCTGTGCGTGTGTGCTTATGTGTGAAATTTCTCTATGCTTCAATTGTTCTCAGCCATGATTGGAGGTTCCATGGAATTGTTCATTATCAAAACTAGCTTGTGTGAGAACCCTTCTTCAGACTCTACTTTTCCGATTTCCAACTCACTTCATATTTTTAATTAACACGTGTATGGTGATTTACTTGTCACTTTTGCTGGATTAATAAAGCCCTATTTTGCATTTTACTCTTATCTGCTGATTAATCAGTTTTTATATTTTCTGTGTCTGCCATTTCTTAAGAAGGAATTAGGGGCAATTCATATACTGGGTTTAGCTAAACAGTGAACAAAAGTTTTGTGCTATGTTTGGCAGCATGAAATTGGACCATAGAAATTGATATAAGAAAAGTTGTTAAAAGAAAATAAAAAATTCGATCTTGAGGACCCAATTTCATGCTGCAGTCTCTTTGAAGATAATGAAATGCTTTTAAAGAAAGCTTGTGTTTGTCAGTCAAAGCATGGTTTTTCTGGTTTTTATGTGTGGGTTAACCAGTAAATTAAGTATTTTCTATAAAAGGTTAGGGAGTGAAAGTATAATTAACAACTGATATCAGTATACTAATCAAATAAGGAATTAGTATTGCAAGTTCAAAGTTGAATTTACCTCTATGCTGAAGAGTGTTGTATCTGACATTACTTACTAGTTAATGTAGTTAGGTTTTGGTTTTCTATGTCAATCTGTGTGTAGCAGAAGTTTACATTACCCCTCTCTATTTACATACTGATTTATTGATGAAAAATGATTTAATATTCTCCTATGAGTTTTTCTATTGGTTGCTGGCTTTCCTATGGTAGTCTAGCTGCAGCCTCACCTTATACAACCTGTGAAAAAATTTCTGAACATATTCCTCAATGGATTTTGCTGGCTTCAGGTCAACTCTTAAAGCCTAATATGGTTAATTCCTTCGGTGATCAACGTATCGCTCATTCTTTATTCTTCCATGCTTTAATTGCTCTCTCTCTCTCTCTCTCTCTCTCTCTCTCTCTCTCTCTCTCCATGTGGGTGTTAATGTGTGCAATTACTTCTATCAATTTTTCTCTTCGCTTCGTGCTGTTTGAGTTTATGTATTTTCCTTTTCATTTTCTATATACAGTCTCGTCAAACCAATTTATCGGACTTCTTTTTTCTTTCTTTTTAAGTTCTATTTCGAAAATTTTTATTACATTGTGTCGATGCTCCTCTCCTGAATAGCTTTATGGCACATTGATAAAGAGAAAAATTCATTTTCATTTACTAAATGTCGAGATTAATTCCTACAGCGTCACAATTCCTCATAAGGAAGCTGCACTTGCGTGCTGTGATGAAGTTGATCCTGTTGCAAAGGTAATTGGTGATAGTGTAATGCTCCTATACCAACACAACAATCATGATTGTCAATGTCATTAAGGTACCATTCGTTTGTTTTTTTTTTTTATCAGTCAATAGGGGCAGTTAATTGCATCATCAGGCGTCCTGATGGGAAGTTGTTTGGTTGCAATACAGACTATGTTGGTGCAATTTCTTCCATTGAGGATGGCCTTCGAGGTTTATTCTATGATTTACTATCTTAACAGAATTGTTTAACGTGAGTAGAAGCTGAGTGTCGGAGCTATATGGTTTTACAGGTTCATTAAATGGCTCTACGGGAACAGGGTCGCCCTTGGCCGGAAAACTGTTTGTAGTCATTGGTGCTGGTGGAGCAGGCAAGGCACTTGCGTACGGTGCAAAAGAAAAGGGTGCGAGAGTTGCAATTGCCAATCGCACCTATGGTTAGATTTCCGTCTGGCTTTCCACCTTTTTTTTACTTCTGGCTTTTGCCTTCATATATTCCAATTAAAGCTAATACTGGTTGCCAATTTTCTAACATAAAGTTTAATATTCTATCTTCGTCAAGATCGAGCTAGAGAACTTGCTGATGTAGTTGGAGGGCAGGCTTTGTCTCTTTCTGAGTTAGATAATTTTCATCCAGAAAAGGGAATGATACTCGCAAATACTACTTCTATCGGGATGCATCCAAAGGTCAATGATACACCTGTTTCGAAGGTTAGGAATCTAATTACGTTCTTCATTCATTAAGTGCTCTCAGTAGCGTCTATTTGTCCTGCCACTTCAACAATTTAGTCCTTTATTGAAAGGGTCTGTTCGGGACGCGCTACAGGTCTGGATTGGTCATTATAATGAACATGATTTTTATCTTTCTTCTCTTTCAGTACTGTCTAGTGCTGTCCATTCCAGTTAACAAATCATGCTATAAATTCTATGATTTGGCTTGAAATTCAAGAACTTTTAGGTGAACTTCAACTTTTCAAGCGGAATCATGTTATGGTGCTAGAAATTATCCAAATGTTCTGCTTTTGCAGGAAGCTCTGGCTAATTACATGCTCGTTTTCGATGCTGTTTACACTCCCAAAATCACGAGACTTCTGCGGGAAGCAGCAGAATCAGGAGCCCAAATTGTCACAGGAGTGGATATGTTCATTGGACAGGCATATGAACAATACGAAAGGTTTACTGGTTTGCCAGGCAAGAAATTTATACTAGCTTCTTATGCTTCCGTAGAAAAAGGCATCATTTCATTTGCTTGTCCTGATTATTCGTCTTCCAATTGCAGCGCCGAAGGTACAATTTAAGAAAATCATGGAAAATTAAAAGATGGGAAGGCTAGTTTGGCTTCTCTAGGTCGCTATTTATATCATCTGACAGCATTTGCTTTTCTTCTCCGGGCCATTCTTTTTCGTATGCAGTATTAGATGATACTGATCGACAATTTCCTCCCTTTTTGTTGTTGTAGTAGTTGCTTTTTTGTTCTTCCACTCGAGTTTGGACAGTAAGAACTGTACTACAGGAAATCATTGTATGTGCAATTGTCAACCGTTGAAGTTTTGTTGTAATACTATTCAGTTCTTTTAATGATTCATGAACTCTATTCCGAATAGTGCTCTTTTTATTCTACCAAATTCGATCATTTTTCTATAATTCCTCCCTACGTTGTCTCCTTCCAATGGGTTTCGAAGATGAAATTATGTTATTATCTTATAATTGATTTCAAAGTCATGAAGTTGAAAATCAATTAGTTGAACATGAGCCAAGCTCTCCAAAGAAGAAACAAACATCAATATTATATAAAGGGTCCCTCTACCTATAACTACAAAGTACGGAGTTTTACGATCAATCTAAAAGCAACTTTTGTAATGAATTTAATTGTGTTTCACATCGTTTGGTTAGAACTTAGTTTATAGGTTCTTCAAGAACAAGGATCCAACTCGAGGCAAGAAGAAGATTGGGCTTGTTCGACTCGAGCCAATCTCAAAGAAGAACTGAAGACCTCGTTGTATCTTTTCTATTCTCCCAAACAAAAGCAATAAAACGTGATTTTAAAGAGAGGAGAAAATGTGCCCTACCAACTAGTAATGAAAGCGTCAAAATAAAAAAAACACAGAAGTGTGTGTATTACAATTCTTAAACCCTAAACTAACCCATTTCTCAACATGCTATGACTTAGTAAGCAGTTGGTTGATTGGGCATTGGGACTTTCCTCCTATATCAATAATTAGATATAATTGTTCAAGAAGAGTTGTTCCCACATTTTTTGCCCTTCCCCCACTAAAATTCTTGAAACTGCGTTTGATTTGGGGTAGCAGAAAATGAAGTTTCTAGATTGGTACCTGAAGATTGCGTTAGTTTCAGCCACGATTGGGGGTTCCATGGAATTCTTCATGATCAAAACTGGCTTCTGTGTGAGAACCTTCTTTCTCACTCTGCTTTTTTCAATTTTTTACTCACGTCAGATTTACTGGTGGTTTACTTTTACAGTTTTACTGGATTAATATAGCCCCATTTTGTATTTTACTTAAATCTGCTGTTTATTCGGTTTTTACACTTTTTCTGTTATCTGTGTGTTCTTAAGAATGACTTCGGAGTGGTTTATATTCTTATTTTGAAAAATCAGTGGAAAAGGGAATTTCTCGATCTACGTTTGGATGTTTTACTGGATTAATCAAGTCCCATGTTATAGTTTTTACTTAAATCTGCTGATATTGAGTCTTTGCTATTTTCTGTGTCTGCGAGTTCTTGAAGGAGGATTTGGTGTGTTTTATATGCTCAGTTCGGCTAAACAATCAAAATAGGAATTTATTGATGACATGATTGGCAGCAAGGAATTGCGTGCCAGGAATTGAGATAATAAAATTTGTAAAAATTAAAATCAACATGAATCTCTGAGGCCCGAATTCAAGCTATTGTTGTCTCTTTGAAGATAATGAAATGCTTTTTCTGAAATCTTTTACGCATGAGTCAATTAATGGGTTTCCATTTTTGTTGGGTTTTCTTGTGTTCTGTATTCTGTGAGTTTAAGTATATTCTTTTCAAGATTAGGGAATGCAAAATGCATAGTTAACAACTGAAATCAATAAATTAAATCAAATTAAAGGAATTTGATTGCAAGTCGACTTCCCCTTATGATGAATAGCATTATATCTGATATTACTTATTGATTCATATTGTCTAGATTTTGGTTTTCTACGTTGAGCTGTGTGCGCGCGCAAAAGTTTTCATTTTGTGGTCCTCTTTATATGACCAATGAAAATGACTGCAACATTCTCCGATGAGTCTCTTGCTGGGGCAGGCTTCCCTAGTGTAGTCTGGATGCATCTTCGCCTTATATAGTTTCCTCATGAGCTTCCATTGGTTCACCCATAGTTCTTTCACTTGGATATGCTAAACTAAACCTGAAATTTTACGTCCTTCACTATCATTTTAAGCATCTGAAATTTCTGTAATAGCAGTATGCTTCTTTTGTCAAGTTTTTTGGTTTTTAGGGAGTATTATAACTCTGGTATGTATCCTCATTTGCCTTTATATTTGGATTTGAGCAGATGATAAAGTGACAGTTCTTGAGTCAGAGAAGAGGGCTTGGGAGAATTCTACTGAAGCTCAAGCTGTTAGAGAAGCTCTAAATCCGTGGAGAGATCATGATAAGCAAGCAAGAAAAAGTTCCTAGCTCATTTTGTGAAGGTTTGGCATTCTTGATCCTTTGTAGTACTGTTAGATTGTACCTTCCCTTCTCATGATTAGATAACTTTGGCCAAAAAAGGAGCTGATTAATTATGCCAGGAACATATCACTTAAATATCAGGCCAGAGTCATTGGCTTGTTTTCAGTTTTCAGATAAATAAGCCAACCAGCATCATCCTGGACACCGTACCACTGAGTAATCATCTCTATTTTATCCCATTGGGTACTGTGGGGTAAGCAAAACAGAAGGGCCTTCATGGGCATAGAAAATTCCATTACCAAGAATAAGAGTGTATTTCTTTTCGATGTCTGGAATAAGCAACCCTTCCCATGATGTCATGGATTGATTTTGTGAATGACGTCAAATAAGTACTATATTGTTCTAAGTCGTGTCCTTTTGTATATGGGCAGTATATTGTGGTTCTTTCTCTTCTTTTTTATTTATTATTTTTTTCTCAAGGTGATTTGTGTTTTGTACTAGATGTACAAAAGATAATGTTAGAGCGAAATTAAGGGACTAATTTTAAGTTCCATGCAGTATCTCACAAAGATGATCAATGCTTATAAATCACTTTTTGGAGTGTATTTACAAATTACCTATACTAATTATCTTTTGTTGTCTTTGCAGAAGAAAACGAAATTATCAACGAAAGAATTAAAGGTTTGAGAGCAGCACTCCTATCAGTGGAGCTCGACGCCAATTACACTCGTGCTTTTTGGTGCCTTGATTAATGCTTCACGCGATTATTCTGGAGTTTCTGTACACGACTGCAATTCTGAACTTGGATGCACAATAAGAAATTTTTCGTGGTTTTTATGGGTTAATGTTACTTGCACTTCATTACGACAGTAATTCAAATTTCCTTGTCTTCATCTTTGATGCGCGAGGAATTAAATAAAAAATGGCATAATTAGATTGTCATGGTAGTTCGTTTTGGTTATTAGTCTGGAATTATGTTGATGATTCGTTGTTTTCCTTTTGCCTGGATGAACTCCTTCACTTGAATGATTTGCTAGAATGTATTATCTCTTGAAGTTTTGGACATGATAGGTGGTAGTACGGCAAGATTACTTGATAAAACAGTGCTCAAATTTGTTGTGGAATGGATGATGGAAAACCAGCATGAACCCTTTTCTTTCTGTTTCCTGTGCGCATGTTTATTGAGGTGGACTGCATAGCAATGGACTGTGTCGAGAAAATTAAAATCTTATTCATTATATTGTTTGGTTGAATCTAGTATTGTATACCAAATATATATTGAAAGTCTTGATTGCTTTCTTTAAAGGGATTGAATAATTTAGGAAATGAAAGTGAGATGTATTTTTTGTCTATTGAGCCCGATACTGACTCAGAGCATTTCCAAGAAACTCTTTAAACATGAGATGTTCTTTATTTTAAAGAGTCAACCTTTAAAATCATGCTCCAAGAGACTCTTTAACTAAGAGCATCTCCAAGATACTCTTTAAACATGAGATATTCTCTATTTTAAAGAGTCAAAATTTAAAATCATGTTTAAAGAGATTCTTTAAATTAACATTTTAATTTAGAAAGTAGGTTTTGGTTCTCCAAATTTGAAGAGTCAAACTCAATCTATATAATTAAATGCATTCAAAGTGTTGCAGAGTCAAACTCACTCTTTATAATTAAATGCATTCAAAGTGTTTTAATTTTTAATGTAGGAAAATAATAAAATAATCTAAAGAAAAATTAGTTAAAATAAAAGATAAAGAAAAATAATAAATATTTTTTGGGAGTAGTAAAATTAAGTGTTAAATATAAAGAGCTTATTGGAGTATTTCAAAAATTTAACTCTCTAAATTTATAGATAAAAGAGTCAACATTTAAAATCATGTTCCAATAGACTATTTAAATTAACATTTTAATTTAAAGAGTGTGTTTGGCTCTCCAAATTTAGAGAGTCAAACTCACTCTCTATAATTAAATGTATTCAAAGTGTTTCAATTTTCAATGTAGGAAAATAATAAAATAATCTAAAGAAAAGTTAGTTAAAATAAAAGATAAAGAGAAATAATAAATATTTTTTGATAGTGATAAAATTAAGTGTTAAATATAAAAAGCTTGTTGGAGTGATTCAAAATTTTAACTCTCTAAAATTATGGATGCGCTCCAAATGATAGAATATGCTCTTTAAAAATAGAGAGTCTCTTAAAGATATTTTTAGAGGTAGGTTAAATTTAAAGATTTTTCGTGTTTAGGGACACGTTACAAGGAGAATCAAAGAGAAAGCTATACCTTCCCCTTCCCGTCTTAAGAGATATTAAACGCGTGCTTGGCATGCAGTATGACGCTAAAAAAACACCAACAATATAATGAATAATATTTTAATATTTTTTTCCTCTTTAAAAGTACCGATAAAGGGTTAAGTACCATATTGAATGCAATTCATCGTGTTTAGTTGTTATCGTTGAGTAAACAAAACGTCAAAGATAAGCAAGAAATGAGAATAATGATGAACCAAACAGCACCCATGTGAGGACAAATTATTAGACAGAGAAAATGTGATTAAGATATTAACAAATCAATTAAAAAAAAAAAAAAGATGAAACCAAACAGCACCCACGTGAGGACAAATTATTAGACAGGAAATGTGACTAAGGTATTAACAAATCAATTAAAAAATAGATTAACTTTGACTTCAAACTCGTGGATTCTGCTAATTGGTTAATAAGAAATTCCTTAACTTCAATGCATGTTATACTGTCGCTTTCTTGACGTGCTAGAGCATGCAAGTCAACTGCCTCGTATTAAATTTATTTGAAGAGTAAAGAATAATTTTTTACTTATTTAAGAAGCAAGGAAAAATAATTTTTGCAAAAGCTATTTTTTTACGACTCAGAGTTTAGGACAGAAAGGGAAGAAAGTATAGGAGGATTAATCAAGCCCGACAACGAATTTTTCAACAAGCTTTACAAGGAGCTTTAGGAACTACGAATAATTACTTGAACAATGAGTTACATTTACATACCGTTAATGTTAATACTGATATGTTGGGATCGATGAAAGAAATAACCGATTAATCTTTCTATTATGGGCATTTTTTCCGTTTTAAAAAATAATTAAGCGGACCCTTCAAATCTGGGTTCAAACTAATGGTATATATTATCTTGTGAAGGGGTTTGGTTTCAAATCCAGGTTCACACGAATGGTATAAAAAATTAGAGATATTCAACGCCTTTATAATTAAGAATAAAACTAACAACTTCATTTGACTAATTCTAATATTTGCTTGTAAAATCAAAATCCTATGATTTTTTTTTTTTTTTGCCCTTTTATTTGAAATAAGAATGGAAAGAAAAAATAATGAATTCTCATATCCTATGACAAACCAAATATACTGCATGATGTAATTTTGCTAATGAATTCTCATTTTCTGCAAATTATTTGATATGCATCAAACCTGCAAAAAATAAATAAATATATAAATAAAATAATAGAACAATTCCACTTCTTCTTGGTATATCACTAGGAAATATGATCCCAAGTCGATACTTGTCACGTACTTCCTCTTTTTGGTACATCACCGTCGAAACAAAAACCAAGATTTGTTTCATTGATTGGTATCAATCTCGAGCTACTAGCAAATAGAACGATTGATATTTTCTCAGCACATTCAAATGTGTAAAATAGGGCATAAGTAATAACTATTTTCATAACAATACTTTTGATCTATAAAAAACCCCATGTAAAAAATAAAAAAATCTCGCCTTTCGTAAATTTCTTGATTATTTTGTGTACTCTAGCTGGATAAATATATAGTACAATGTTCTGTGATCTTTCAAGGAAAACTATCTATAAACCTAATTATCACGTAACAAATATTTAATTGGTTAGGTTTGGTTTGTTAAAATGTGTGTGCGAACATAATATTCCCAACCAATATAATTAAAAATCCTTCAATCAGACAACTTAAAATTTTTTTTATTATATTGTTGTTTATCTGCTAAAGGATATCTCATTTGATTGTATATAAGTATGAGTAGAGTTTATACACAATATAGAGTTATATAGAGAGAAATGGACAACCTTAATATTTTGTTCATAAGTTTGCTGGTTTTTCTAGTATTAGGATCTTGTAATGGTGGTGAGTTAAGGAAAAACTTTTATCGAATTAGTTGCCCTGAAGCTGAGAATATTGTTCGAAATGTTACATGGAGACTTGTCGCTAGCAAGAATTCATTGCCCGCTAAGTTGATCAGAATGCATTTCCATGACTGTTTTGTTAGGGTACGTAAAAACTTATTTTCCGAACTTCTTGAAGAAGTATTGTTAATTACTTCATGCTTGTCACACGTCTGTCTATTCTGAAAATCTAGTAAATTTATCAGACGATAGATCATGTTTGATTGTGCTTCAAAAGTTACTTTCAGTAATTAAAAAAAAAAGTTATTAAGTTTGACTTACTATTAGCACAACAAAAATGCTCATACTACATTTTTGCATTTACAGAATAACTTCTTGTAGTTTTATCATGAGGGTTCATTTCTGCTGATTTTTTTTCAGGGTTGTGATGGCTCAGTGTTGCTCGACTCAACCTCAGATAATTCAGCAGAAAAAGTTGCGGTCCCTAACCAATCCCTTGAAGGATTTGATGTCATTGATGAAATAAAGAGTCAGCTAGAGAACACCTGTCCGGGAGTAGTATCCTGTGCTGATATTGTGGCTTTATCTGCTAGAGATTCGGTTTCGTTTCAAGTAAGTTGTAACAAAATTTTACGAAATTCATATGACCAACTCCATTAAGATTGTCTGTCCAGTGGAGGTGCTGTCTAAACCCTAACAGACAAAAAAAAAAAGTTATGAATCACCAAAGGTTTATCTAATATGCAGTACTCGATTAGACGGTATAATGGATAAGATTTCACTCTATCTTACCAAACTTGTCACCAACATTATATGGCAACTATTTAAGTATAAAAACCTTGCAATTCTTTGAGGCATAAGTTGAACTTTACTTTAAAGAAATTCTTAAAAAAAATAAATTTGTGACTTATTAATGCAGTTTAAAAAATCGATGTGGGAGGTGCTAACCGGTAGAAGAGATGGAAGAATTTCCCGTGCATCAGAGGCGCTAGCCAACATCCCTTCGCCATTTTTCAACTTCACCACCCTCAAACAATCTTTCGCCAACAAAAGTCTCACAGTGAAAGATCTCGTTGTTTTATCAGGTATTTTGTTCTCAACTCAGTTAGAACTTGCTAAGAACAATTCACTTAAACTTGGACTTCTGCATCATAGTGTGATTAAAGCCACGCATTTACTCACCAACAAGAGTCGAAATTTTATTCTTTAAGACTATCTAAAGATTTATATATTACAGCATCACCTAATACCACTAGCGAATTCAATGTAGAGATCTTTAAGGACTTGTAGTTTAATTGGTTAACTCGATAACATTGACATTGAAGGTTCGACCCCTATTAACCCTACCCGTCTCTTCACCGGATAGAGGTTACTCGAAGTATTGCATCATGTAGTGTTATAAAAAATAAACGTCGTCCCTCTGAAAAATTCTGGTTCAAACTCTTCGCTATTGGTAAAAAAATACCTCTTCTTTGCATTTGTTACGATTAGTTCTTCACATTGATATAGGTGCACATACAATTGGGGTTGGACACTGCAACTTCTTCAGCAACAGACTATATAATTTCACTGGAAAAGGAGACGCAGATCCCTCCTTAAACTCAACCTATGCAGCAACATTGAGAACAAAATGCCAAAGCCTTTCAGACAACACAACTACAGTAGGAATGGATTCTTGGAGTTCTTTAACATTTGATAATCACTACTTTTCAGTTCTGAAGGAACAACAGGGACTTTTCCAATCAGATGCTGCCCTTCTGACTAATAAGGGTGCTAGTAACATAATCGACGAGATGGTAAGCCACGTAAAATTCTTTACCGAGTTCAGCCAATCAATGAAGAGAATGGGGGCTATTGATGTACTGACAGGAACTGCAGGAGAAATAAGGAAGAAATGCAGTGTTATTAATTCTTAAAGTTGGACTTTATGATCATGGCAGGAAATTCTATGGCGTTGAATCACGATATTCACGAATAATGGGCTGTTCGAGCTCAATAATGTCTTTATATTCTGCGTAATAGATATAGAAATAATATGTCGAACCTGTATATTTGGAGTCATTATTCCTTGGAATAATTAGAAGGCTCTTCATATCCTTTGGTGATTTAATGCAATTGTTCGTTGATATCTATCTCATTCATTCCTTCTGATTCAGATAAATGCAGTTACTTTAACTCTGCTAGTTACTCAAGATTCTCAATTATTTCATTTCTTGGCCGTCGAAGTCCAATAGAATTATTTTCTACGGGACCTTTTAATTTTTCCACATTTTTCATTGTGTGGTCAAACAGTAAGTTGTAATTTTTTTTTGAAACAATGTAACACTAATAACGGTGTATACTTGGGAGATGAAAAGAGAGGTGTTCTTGTGGCTAAATATTTGTGGCCGCTGCAGGCATCGACAAGTTGAGTAATGGCAGATATTAGATTTTGATGGAATTGATAAATTCTAGAGATTTGGGAAATTGGGAGGAATGAGAAATTAATTAGTTATTCAGATTGGGCCTTTTAGGGAAAAATCGTGAACAGTGCTCAGAAGAGGGAATGAATAAAAATTTAATTTTTGAAGAAGAGTAAAATAATAATTAAAAATAAACTAATATTTTATGGGGTCAATGGCCCTCGACACCATGTGACTCCGCCACTGAGTGAGAATAAAATCCAATTTAACAGTCATCGAATTTTCAAAACGTGCTCTACTTTAGTTGACACCATTGAATTTGAAATTCTAAACAAATTGTCAATCATAAGCGGGAAACGGGGTAAAGAGTCGCCAAACAGCAGACATGTGAGGGAGAATCTTATCCTAGGATTAGTCAAAGATATTGTGATTAAGGAATTACCAAATCAATTAAAAATATTGGATACAACTTTGACTTCGAGCATATGAATTATGCCAATTAGTTCACAAAGAGATTTGAAGAGTAAATTATTACTCATTGGGAATCAAGTACCGACTTATTTCAGCATACCAATTATGGAATCTGACTACTCATTTTCGAGCTTTAGACGAATCAGTTGCTCATTTCAATTCCATAATTAGGTCTAACGTTTTGTCTTAAAATGATAATTTTGTTAAGAAAAGTAGTACAGATTCTGGTACATTGATTAATTAATACTTTTATACTATACCAACGTGGATTCCTCGTGACTCCTCTTTTTTCTTATCCTATTTATTAGTGCGATAATTAGCCTCCTAAGCCACTTTCAGTTGGTTGAGTAATTTGTAATTATTTTGACTTTCATCAAGTATTCATAAAACCTAGTTAAGAATGAAACTAGCAACTTCATTTGAATATAGTGTATGAACAATTAAGGGGTGTGAAATAATCACAATTTACCTCCACGGCAATGATGACGTGTGGGGTGTTTCGACTGCTTCGATCAACGAAGGTTATCTGCAAAATGAGGTCGGGG
>CAIGRB010014014.1:0-28326 GCA_903798255.1 Fraxinus quadrangulata
GACATCAACACCATCCAAATTTATGTAAATGAAATTTTACTAGTATAGAAATTAGAACATATATTTAACACACTAATATTACCTTCAAAATAACACAGCCCGTACATCGCACGGGCAAGAACTAGTGTGTGTATATATATATATAGACACATTTTAATTGTAAGGAAGATCTTCATTTTTTCTTCTTATTTTAACTCTTATGTCACTGACTTTTTTCATTGTATTTTAATTACTAATTAGCACATGTTTTCTCTGATAATGATTTCTATCCAAATACTGAATTGACAAGCATTGAAATAAAAGAAAAATATCACATTAAACTTTTGTGTTTATTATTTAATTTGCTTATTTAAAAAAAAAAAAGAGGCAAATGAATCTTTTACTCCCTCATAATGATTATTTTGAACGAAAATCGTTATCAGGAACAAAATGTAAAAATAATGTTGAGGATAAAACTATGACAAGAAATTTTAGAACATAGCTCATGTTTGACACATTCTTTCAAAATACATTATTTTAAAACCCATTTTCAATCATACATTATTCAAAAAAATAATATTTTTCATCACATCAATAACTTTCTCTTTTTTATTAATCACATATTTCTCATCATATCAGTATTTAAAATACATTCTCTTCTCAATAATATTCATCAAACACACCCATAAATACAAAATGAGAAAGAATTATTTTACATGTATATTAGTGTTTACACCCTAGAGTACATAATGCTCAGGTGACATTTCATCGTTTGCTTGTCACCATGATGTAACCCTAATGTTACATAGCAAAATTCAGTAAGAAAAGGTTAGGAACATTCATTCCAATTAAAATGTAGTGTACTTCAATTAAAAAAAAAAAGTGTGGTGTGAATACAATTTACCTTTTCGATATTTCTTTTTCTTTGTTTGATTATTATTTTTCGCTTTCACTTTCACTTTTGGTTTTGATTTAAATTGTTTTTTTCTTGGAAAAAGTTGCATTAGTCCTCAACCTATTATATTAATAGCAAGTTAGTCTCAAATCTCTAGCAATTTTATCCTAATTATTTTTCATAGTAGTACAATTAAAACGGAAACCAATCAAAAGTTGCACATTGAGTTCCCAACATTTATCCTCAGTACTAATTCATATTTAACCTTTAGCAATTTAACCCCATTTTTCAGTTTTATCGATTGTTTTTGTTCTTAAAAAAGAGACGAAAATTTCAAATGGCTCAAGAGTTAAAATTGCAAAATCAATGCATCACTGTTTAAATAGTTTGTGTTAGGGAGGGCTATTCAAAGGCAGTGCACTTGGAGGGTAAAAGTTCTTTTCTAAAAATAATGGGAGTTTGGTTAAAAATTACCATCTATAGTGTTTGAAATCTTTTCACAAATCAAAATCTTTCTCATTTTCTATTGTCAAATTGAAAAATCTTATTTTCCATTGAAAATTCCCAAATCAGAATGTGTAGTCATTTTTTGAAACAAATTAAACAAGAAGCACAAATACGCAATTAGAACACACAAAGCAGTCATAGGATCACAATATACATCATTCTAAATTCTAGGGTTTCGTGATATTCGCGATCTCAGATCAAAAAAATGGTCAAATGGATAAAATACATGTGTTCTAATGGAATAATTAATGCACCAAAAATGTATGCCAAAAACTAATTTCTCACTCAATACAAGTATCACACATTGACTTAATTGAAAATTATATGAAATAATCAATAAACAAATTAAAATACGGCAAATAATTCCTAAATTCTAGCAAAGGCAAGGACTACCCCCACATGGTAACCTCAAACCTAATGGTCAACCCACACGATAGTCTGCAAGTATGAAAATTTTAAAGGTCAATTGACCAAGATATGCGGGTCCGTAAATAAGGAAAGATGTGAATTCATTACTTTAAAGCAACTGCTATTCGCCATAAAACTTCCAACAACTAGAGCAACACAACTGTCAAAGCACGAAATCTGAACAACCGGGCAAAATGTTTCAAAACCAAAATATTGCCTAAAACTGAAAACAAACACCACTGCATGGTCCACAATATCACGAAGAAGAACCTACGTTTTTGGACCACCGTAGGAAAACCTCCCACGCGCCTCCATGCCTCGTCATCATCATCGTGCATCACCTTCATTAGTTGCCACCTTTGCCTGCTTTGCCGCTGCATGCGCTGCACAATCAGCTGCATCGCGATGTTAGGAGATGGGATACATCCTATGTTTCTCCACTAGGTCTAGATTGGTTGAAAATTAGATTTGAAGGTTCAGCCAGTTTGGGTTTTTGAATAGTTTCTGGATAGCTACTACCACAACTTATTTGTTGCCTTTTTAAGCCCAATTTTGCACAAATTCTTTCCATATTGCACTAATACCATTTGTCATGGAAATTATACACCAAGTACTTCAAATTGTGCAATCTGCTCAGTTTCAATACAAAAAATCAAATAAAACACCAACCATTTTGATGGCTCCGCCCAAATCAATTTCTCACTATGGTTGCCCTCTTATAAACATTATCCGCAAAGTAAAATATGGTGGATGCAATTAACCACAAAAGAAAGAGATGAAGGAAGATGTAAGTCATGATTTTTCTCATAATACAAGGCTGCCTCTCGTCTACACAATTCAATATCAATCACATACAGCACTTCATTAGACAAGAGGCTCTATTTATAGTTTTGGGGTAAAACCATTAAACGGGCCAGACACAAATGGGCCAAGAAAAATGATAATTAGATGGGTCAAGAACCAAGTTACAACAAAGTGTGCTAATTACCTAAAGGATCGTCTAACTAATGAATGGGTCATGAACAACATAACTAATAATTGCTTCCAATGTTCTAATTCATTTTCGGGTCGAGCCAATCAATTGTGATGTTGATATAATTAATCCAACCATTTTAATATCATCGCGCGAATTTATATTAGATATCAAAATTCAACAAACAAATATTAAAAATTATAATTTATAACCATCTCAACTAGTGGTAGTAGAAAATCCAATCCTTTGTTGAAAAATGATTTTATTTATTTTTGCAAGTTCAATTTTGTGCTTCCTTTAGAGACTTCTTGAGAGTTTTGGAGTATCGAGTATGGGTTTTTTTAAGTGTCGATTTTGTACGTTTATGAGGGGCTCTAATTTAAATGGTTTTTAATAGCAATTTTTAAAGTAGTCCAAGCCACATTTGAAAGTATTATTAAATGGTTCTGAAAGTTCTTTAAAACAATAAAATTATTTTGTTGTTCTTCTATAAAAAAGATAGTTATGCATAAATAATATGCAGTAAATGTGTATGCACTCCTTATAATACAATATAACTTTATATATTTTATCCAATCATTTTTTTATTATGTAAGGACTCGTTTTTGTTCATTTGAACAATGTTCTAAAATGCAAGCATTTGCTTTGCACACTTTGCATATGGAAGATGACTTGAATGAATAAGGAGGTATTAAATTGAAATCCAATAAAGTGTCACACAAGAATTATGATTTTTTTAAGTCGGTGTTCGTGTTTAATCTACTTGTAGGAAATAATTGTGAGTAATTGTAGTATTTATGATTTTGAACAATATGTTTTTGTGAAAATTTGAAGAATGTATATAAAGTTCAAGTAATTGTAATTTGAAGAATTTGTATAAAATTCAAAGAATACATTGTTTCATTTATTTATTAGTTTAAAAATATTAAAAATTGAAACACGAATAACTAGGCATTTGCTTCGAACAACCCACGTGCTTATTATGCTTGATACTCGATCGAAACGCATTGTCACGCATTACGCATTTTAGAACATTGTTTTTTAATAAACTCTTACACGCCAATCATTTTCTATTGGATTACAAGATGTAAAAGTACGAATATAATTGTGTTACTAATTTTCTTTGGAGAGAAGAATTTATTTGAATAAGAATTCTTTTCTTTTTGTATAAGCTATTTTCATTTTTAGAATACATTGCAAAATAACTATTTTATAGAGTAAAATTAGATGATTTTTTTTAAATGGTCAAAAAAACCTATCGAATGAGTTGGAAATACAACTTAAATTACAATAAAGTGAACAAAAAACTAACAAGCACTAATTTTCTCAACGTCTCACGAATAGTGCCACCTAAAAGCAAACTTTTGAAAAATAAATTGCCATTAGCGTGTACAACAAATTTCATGTATTAAAAAATATAAATTGTTACAAATTGTATTTTTGAGAAATATAGTAAATGTTGATCTTATTGTGACCGCAGAAATTCTAGATCTTCTAATTAATGATCTGAGAGTTCGAAGATGAGAGGCCACATAGATTGAATCCTAGACTTCAAAATTTGTTGGATTGACTTGTAAAGAACTTGACTTGTTTGACACTTGGATTTTGAGATTTGGATTTAAATTTTGAAAGTTGAACTCAAATTTGCTTTGATTTGAAGAAGAGTTTGATCTAGAGTTGTCTTGGACTTGTGTCACGCATTTTACGGAACATGAATTATACTGCAAGTGTATAATGTCAAGTTTTGTAATATGGTATTTGAGTAAGAGTGTAGAACCCAATGGATTGATATTTGATTTTATACTAAGTACTATAATTATATAGTCTCTATTTTATCTAGATGAATGAATTATGAATCGATGTTTTTTTTTTAAACTAATATGGTTCACCAAATATATGCAAGCTAGAAGAATAATCAAGTGAGAAAGCCTAGGGTTATGATTTCACCTAACTATCAAATATGATTCTAAAAAATTTAGTTATCTCTAATCAATTTTCCATGTTTATAAGTAAGAACCATAATGTAATTTTACCCCTCTCTCTCAATTGTCGGATAAAAGTTAATCCTAGGAATTAATTCCAATATTTCTATTTCGAATTAAAATCTAGAAATTACCAAGTTCATGATTCTTTTATGGAGTAAATATCATTGATCCTATACTTTCTCTCGAAACCTATAAAATCTGTGTTGTGTTAATCTTATGTTCGCGCCTAAATTCCCCTCTCTCAAGTGTCGGAATTGACTAACATATACTTATTTAATTAGTGGCCAATTAAATGAAAACATTAAAATCATAATACAAACAAACGGAATGGAAAATTTCATAGAAATAATGAAAATAAATTCAAATCATACTCTCAAGTTTTGGTTACAATCAAACATTAGAAGAATAGTTTAGTTCATGATAAGAAATCTATATAATTCAAAATAAACGACATAAAGAAGAGAATAGACAAAACTAGTTTTTGGATAGATTTTCAATCTTCTCCTTTGATGTTGTTCTTGCCCACTTTTGATTTCTTGAATTATGCTCACTTTGCCTCCTTTAATTGTGTGTTGAATTCCCTCCTCAAAAGTGGTCTTTAGGGTTGTATTTATATCATCATAAAATTTTGGAAGTGTTGGAGTTGTATTGGGTCAAGAAAATGGTCCAAAAAATTTAAAACCTATTTCTCGCATAGGCGACGCCTCGACGCCCAATATGGGCACTGCGGCTCCCATGATTCTGTTTTTTCAGTAATGTGGGCACTGCAGCGCCCATCTTCGGGTGGAAAAATTGAACTGCGCGTCTTTGAATTTATCATAACTTTTTCTTTCAATGTCCGATTGAGGTGATTCAAGATACTGGAGAGAAAATCTCATTTAATTCATATTGTCAAAACTTTTTTTTACAATGTAAAAATAAATATTATTTATACCGAGTATGCAAAACCCTAGAAAGTGCGAAATATCTCGAAAATATTCTAAAAGATATTGTTAAATTAGAGTTCTAAGGAAAGTAGGAAATTCGCGAAAAATAAAATATTATGTTNTTCGCGAAAAATAAAATATTCTGCGCGGATGTTGGGTGCGGGGGTGCCACTGCCGCGGGTTAAACTTTGGCTTCCAGGTTCAGTTTTCAGTATTTTGGTCATATCTTTCTCTTCCAATATCCGATTGAGGTGATTTAAAATATATTGAAAAGCTTACTTCAAGGGCTACAAATCGTCTGGAAATACAAATCTTCAAATTCGAACGTATTCTATGCCAAAAATTGGTCTCAAAATGAGACTGAAAATTCAAGTGCTTTCCAACCCGTTTCGGCTTCCGTCCCCAACATGTTACTTGACCATTGGTTTGTTGTTTTCAATATTATGGACTCCGTTGCTAGAACATGTAAATGACCAACTTTATCAACTCTTTGAAGTCTCGAACTTGGCTCTACTCTCTCTCCAACAATCATCAAAAACTTGATAAATTGTGGCGCACCCCGAATCATATCAACTCAAATTTGGTTCATTTTAATCGGCAATGTCAACAATTCAAGCCATATGATAATTCTTCAAATTTATGAGTACTTCGATAATCAAGCTTATACTAAGTAATTCAAACCCACTAGATATCTAAGCCCTCAACATATTTTTACAATTGCACAATTTTTTTCGCTTATTTTGATAGTTTTTTTTTTCTAGCTCAAAATTAACCTTACCCTTTCTTTCTCTTCTTCACCCATGTAGCGAGCTTTTAGTCGGTAACTCCCTAATTTTGAAATACCAAAGGGTACCAGGTCTTAAGAAAACCCTAAGGACTTACTAACTCGAGTTAAAAAGGTGTAGGCGTGAAGCAATGAGTTAACAAGTGCAATGCACTTTCTTTAAAAGGAAAGCAAAAATGATCAAATTGCTAGATTCCTAACATATAGTCATCACTAAGTTCATACTAGAAAGTTGAAGACACTCCACACAATATTTTTTTCAGCATGCATGGAATAACACAATCCTAAATCATATCATTTACCAGTTTGAACGTCCCCAAATTATATTATACAAGGTTAATGATATAGGGAATATTCGATTTTTGGATTGATCATCTAAGTTCTCTATTTCAACCTATAAACATGAATCAACCTACTCATGTACAACACCACAATCAACTCACGTGCATAAATACTTTACGTTCTGTATGAATAAGCAAAAAATTGAACTAAAACACATAACATATTCATGATCCATAAACTAATACATGTCCTCGATAATATATATCATTGCCGACAAGGCTATATAACTCACACAAGTATGCAAAACAAGTAAATTTTCCTTTTTTTTCCTTAAAAAAACACGCACACAAATCACACAAAATAAAAATATTAGGAAATTATACAATTTATAATACACCCCCAAATTTAAATTGAACATTGTCCCCAATGTAAAATTAAAAAATGAGGAAGACGTCCCTGAATTTTTTGCATTGCCTATGACGTTTTGGTGCTTATGATACTGGATTTGATGGATGTTTCTTCTAACTTTTCCCCCAAACTTAAGATTTATCCCGTTTTATCCTTGTCAATATTTGTTTGAGTGTTACGCGATGTCGTGTTCCTGAAAAATCAAATTTTAGATATTAAATATATGGAACATGGTTACTTAGCTCAAACATCTAATAACCAACTTGATTACTCAAAAACCTAAGAGGAGATGGGCTATGGCTGATGAATTCCTAGATAAACTCTTAAATAACTATCTTATAATTCAAAAACAAAATAAATAAAAATGAAAGCTTGGGTTGCCTCCCAAGAAACGCTTCTTTAACTTCATTAGCTTGACATAACCGAGGTGTCAACGTTGGATCTTTAGGTGGCACTTCTCTATTCTTTCTAAACTTTACCTTTGGCTTTGTATTCTTCTTCACTGTAGCATGGCCAATAGAGTTGAATGGTTTGAACTCTGGTGTTGCCTTCAAAACTTCATTGGGTTTGACAATGTTTGGTGGTTTCAAAGGACTTTCCGCATATATCTCATTTTTGTCAGGTGAAGAGGTTTCATGCTCCAAGACATAATCCACCATTTCATTAGTTCCTTTTTCCATTTGCAAATGTATCAGACCTAGAATAGTGGAGAGCCATATGTTGTTCTAGAGGGTTATAAAACACTTTCTTCTTGCCTTTCTCATCACTCTCTACATTGATGGATTGGATCATGTGGCATGCATTGACTTTTTCTAGGGCTTTCTTTTCTTGATAGATGTTGAAGTTCACTTACTCTTTATTAACCCGCAGTGTCAACTTCTCTTCTTGTACATCAATCAATGCTCTTCTAATAGCCAGAAAAGGTCTACCAAGAATCAATGGTACTTTCTCATCCTCCTCCATGTCCAATACTACAAAGTCTACCAGAAAGATGAACTTATCGATCTTCACCAATACATCTTCAATAATGCCTTTGGGGTATATAATTGATCTATCTGCCAGTTGCAAGGTGAGGGGTTGTGGGATTCACTTCTCCAAGACCTAACTTTTCAAACACTAATAGGGACATCAAGTTAATGCTAGCTCCAAGGTCACATAATGCTTCAAATGTAATACCACCAATATTGCAAGGAATGTTGAAATTGCCTGGATCTTTCAATTTCTGAGGAGGCTTCTTCTGAAGAATGGCACCACACTCTTTTGTCTGCTTAACTATCTGAAACTCCTTCAACTTTATCTTTTTTAACATCACATCCTTTAAGAACTTGGAATAGTTAGGCATTTGGGCCAAGGTATCTGCAAAAGAAATGTTGATGTGGATTTTTTTAAAGACTTCTAGGAATCTTGCGAACCGCTGATCAATTTTCTTCTTCATGAATCTCTGTGGGAATGGTAGCTGGGGATTTAAGATATGTGGGTTGTTTGGAAATGAGATTGAGTAAGATTTATTAATCCCTTTTGTTGCCTCTGCTTCGGTCTTCTGCTCTTCAATCTGCTCTTCTTCTATAAGTATAGGATCGGGTGTAGGCCCCACAACCTCTTTAGGCTTGTTATCTTTAGCTTCTTAACCACTCTTTCATGTGATGGCATTGCAGTGCTCCCTTGGGTTAACCTTCGTGTCACTGGGAAATTTTCCTTTCTGTTTAGACCGTAATGTAGTTGCTATCTGACCAATTTGCACCTCCAAATTCTTCACTGTGACTCCCAAGTTGGTCATATGAGTCTCGATGTTATCAAGTCTTGACTCATCTTTGTTGAACCTCAATCTAGTCTTTGAAATGAAGGTTCCCAAAATATCCTTCAGTAATGGCTTTCCTTTAGAAGAAGCCTAATTATTAAACCCGGATGGTGGTTGTAGCATGTTCGCATTGTTACCATAAGAGAGATTCTCATGGTTTCACAGTTCTGGATGGTACTGGTTTGCTGAGTAGTTCCCTATTTGATTGAAGTTTCTGCCATTTACATACTGGACTTGCTCCTTCTCTGACTTGGACTCATGGTATGAAGTGGAAGCAGCCATGATAGAATCTGCTTTCTTCTGAGTTCCATGTGATAACAATGCAGCTATTTGAGTAGTGAGAGTTGACATTTGAGCTGCAAGGGCTGTGATAGGATCCACCTCATAAAGGCCAGCAACTTTCTTAACACTTGAACGCACTTGGCCATTGATAGCTATTAGTAGCTATCTCATCCAGCAATGAATAAGCCATACTCGGAGTCTTGGACATCAGAGTTCCTCCTACTGCAAAATCTACTATTGTCCTTGTTTGACCATTCAGCCCGTTGTAGAAGAGTTCGATTTGTGCCCAACTCCGATAACCATGCTGATGACATCTTCTAAGTAGATCTTTGAATCTCTCCCATGCCTCATAGAATGGCTCAAAGTCAGATTGTCTGAATTGACCAATTTCACTTCGCAATTGAGCTGCCTTGGAGGGTGAAAAAAATTTCGTTAGAAATTTTTTAGCTAACCCCTCCCAAGTCGTGATGGATCCATATGGCAAAGATTAGAACCATGCTTTGGCTTTATATCTTAAGGAAAATGAAAATAAGCGGAGTTTGATGGTGTCTTCAGTAATACCATTTATCTTGATGGTATCACAAATTTCGAGAAAGGAACAAAGATGAGCATTCAGATCCTCTATTGAAGAACCCCCAAACTGGATTTGATGTACCTGTGTATCAATCTTATCTTTAGCTCGAAATTTTTTGTGGCCACTACCTGGCGTGCAATACCAGAGTAGTTATCATTGACAACTGGCCTGACGTAGTCTCGAATAGCCTGTTGTTGATTATTTTCATTTGCTGTTCCGTCCTCCTGTTCTACCATTGCTTCACACTAGTCCCTCTGTAGATCCCTTAAAAAGCGGAATGTGTGCTTTGGTTCAGGATCAATAGGTAATAACTCAAGATTCCTCGCTCTTTGCATACACAGCTGAAATCAATAAACAAAGAAACTATTAGAGATATAAATAAAATAAATAAAATTAAAATTAAAAATCTAAATTAAAATAAAAGCTAATTGGTAATAACATTAGTAAAAATCAAATCAAATAATCATCGGCAGCGGTGCCAAAAACTTGTCACGCGTTTTATGCAACGTGAATTATACCGCAAGTGTACGATGTTAAGTTTTGTAATATAATATTATTGGAGCAAGAGTGTCGAACCCACAGGGATTAATATTTGATTTTATACTAAGTACTATAATTATTTGAACGTTTAATTTATCTAGAGAAACAAATTTTGAAATCAATATCGTTAACTAATCTAACGATGATTTTAGTAACGAATTCAANATATGGTTCTCAAAAACTTAGTTATGTCTAATTAATTTTTCATATTTAGTAGCAAGAACCCTAATGTAATTTTACCCCCTCTCTCGAGTGCCAGATAAAAATTAATCCTAGAAATTAATTCCAATATCTCTATTTCGAATTAAAATTTAGAAATTATCAAGCTCATGATTCTTTTATGGAGTAAACTTCATAGATCCTATACTTTTTCTCAAAATCTATAAAATCCATGTTGTGTTAATCTTATGATCGCGCCTAAATTCCTCACTCCCGAATGCCGAAATTGACTAGTATCTACTCATTCAATTAGTGGTCAATTAATTGAAAGCATTAAAATCATAAGACAAATAAACGGAATGGAAAATTTCATAGAAATAACTAAAATAAATTCAAATTATACTTTCAAGCTTTGGTTACAATCAAACCCTAGAAGAATAGTTGAGATCATGATAAGAAATATGAAATCTATACAATTCAAAATAAACAACATAAAGAAGAGAATAGAAAAAACTAGTTTTTGGATAGATCTTCATTATTCTTCCTTGATGTTGTTCTTGCCTCCCTTTGATTTCTTGAATTATGCTCACTTTGCCTCCTTTAATTGTGTGTTGAATTCCCTCATCAAAAGTGATCTTCAGGGTTGTAATTATATCTCCATGAAATCTTGAAAGGTTTGGAGTTGTATTGGGCCAAGAAAATAGTCCAAAAAATTCAAAAACCTATTTCTCGCATATGCGGCATCTCGGCACCCAATATGATTTTGTTTTTTCAGTAATGTGGGCACTGCGACGCCCATCTTCGGGTGGAAAAACTGCACTATGCATCTTTCAGTATTTTTATCATAACATTTTCTGCCGATGTACGATTGAGGTGATTCAAGATGTTTTGAAAAGATAACTCAAAAAGTTACAACTTTTCGTGAAATATCATTTTTCAATTCAAACGTTTGCTATGTCAAAAATGAGTCTCAACAAGAGATTACAAATCTGGAGCATAACTTTTTTGGTTGGAAAATGATGTGTGATCATACTTTAACTATATTTGATCCCTTTGAATTCTTTCTTATCCAATTGACTCCAATCACTCTCGAATATTCATTTTGAGGTCCGACACAACTTTTGAGTATGTGTACTTTAGTCTCCGAACTTTGGATCTCTTACAATTTAGCAATTTTCTCCAATTTTACCAACTCTTATTTATTTCCTCCAATTTCATCAAGTTATACAACAACATCAAAGCAAACATTAAAACGTTCTAAAACTTGTAGAAATAAGTTAAATATCAAGTTTAGATGACAGCTAAAGTATGAATGAAATGCACTCATCAACTTGCTTGAGTTTGAAGAAGATTTTGATCTTCTTGATTTTTTTTGTACTTAATCTTGATAGAGTTTCTGTACTTGTGAATTTTCTTTACACCTTTCACTTGTCGGTTTTTATGGACATTTGATCCTATTTATAGATATAATTGTAACCACTTTGTAACCATACATTTCTTATTTGATTTATTTTGACTTTTTTTATTGGATTTTAAAAGTAAGATGGGCGATGGGCGACTTTCATGGGTTTCTTTTAAGTGGACTTCAGAAGACTTTAAGCTTTAATAGACTTAATTGGCTGCAATTTTTTATTTATTTATTTTTTTGATGTCTAGAAATGCCACATTAAGAACTATCAATTTATTATGTAAACAAATTAATAAATCTTGAACTCGTAATTCAAAGTTTTTTTTAAGAGTTTGAATTGTACTTGGACTCTTTTGGGATTTATCAGTAAATTTGGAATGGATTTGAACTTTTAATCTGGATAAGATTTGACAGTTTCAGTCCCAATAGATTTTGTAAGGTTAGAAATTCGGTTTTTTTAAAAAAGAATTATCAATGATTAATTTGATTTTGTAAGAAATTCTCTTCATAGCAATCCAAATTTGATTACTTTTGCTTAAATAAAGTAAAAGAACAATGCATGCAAAGTGAAATTTCAAGATTT
The DNA here is from genome assembly GCA_903798255.1 of Fraxinus quadrangulata. Lineage (NCBI taxonomy): Eukaryota > Viridiplantae > Streptophyta > Magnoliopsida > Lamiales > Oleaceae > Fraxinus > Fraxinus quadrangulata. Next base: position 12,492 of record CAIGRB010014014.1, read on the forward strand.
ATATTATGGTCAAAAGAATTTTTTTCACGTGACTGTATTTACACCTGTTTATACAAAATTGCATGCTTTCTTAATTTATACATATTCTTCATTTCTATTTTATTGCCATATTTTTATTTATTATAATTTTTTTAATATTCTTGAACTACAGAGATCAAATTTTAGCAATGGTTTGAGCCCCCATTTTTTGCCCAAAATATATTTTAGAATAGTATCTTAATAGAAAATGTGCAGTTAAAAAATAAGGAAAGCTTTTTGATTTGTGTGTAATATTATTTTATTGAATAATGCGTGATTTAATTAAGATAAAGATAAATATATTTTGAAAATAGTGAGAACCAAACAAGAGCTTAATTTGGTTTTGCAAATTTGATAAACCAAATTTGATTTTTGTTTATGTCGAAACCAAATTTAGTTTCTACGGCAGCAAAAACCACACTTTTGTTTTCTGAATTAGTTTATGTTTTATTTTACATGATAAAGATTCAAATTAATATTTTTCTCTCTCAAGAATTCAGTCTTTTAAAGTAATTCAAGAATTTTGAGGTTTGATAGATTTTCTTTGTGGAAGGTTTAATTTTCGTGCAACAAAAATTCTAGAAGTTCAAAAGTATTCGCTTTGGAATAGGCTACAAAATTTCAGACTGTTCCATGCACCTTTAAGACTAAAGACATGCATCTTTCCAAGTCGAAATCATTTTATGTTGAGGACCAATGATTGGAACCTTCGCAGTCAAAGGCATCTTATGATAAGAACCAATGATCGATACCTTCAATAGTTTGAGGCATCTTACGTTGAGGACCAAGGAGCAACACCTTTAACAGTCCAAAGCATTTTATGTTGAGGACCAAGGACCGACACCTTTAATTGTTCCATGCATTTTATGTTGAGGATCCAAGGCCAATACCTTTCACTGTCGCAAGCATTTATGTTGAGGACCAAGGTTGCAAGGCATTTATACATTTGATAGACTCGTGATTTCAGACAATAAATATAAAAAAGAATCTAAATATTTAATGTCGATTTAAATTAGATTTTATTATTATTATCAATTACTTCTTGTTTACTAAATCTCTATCTCTCTTTTTATTTATTTTGCAGGAATTGTTGGGACAAGCTCTAATAAGATAGTGTATTTATATATACACAAAATCATTGAGCTTAAAAATCAAGGCAAATGTTACCTTTGTTTTAAAGATACTAATGTGAGATACGATGCCCAATCCAATATATGAGGTGAACTTAAATTTAACATCCATAAGGCAGTGACACATCCTTCTCCTAACATCCTGGTGTATTTATTCGAATTGCATATGCCTTTCTTTAGTGAATGCCATGAGAATTTGGACGCTGCCAAGTCTAGCTATTCTATTTATCGGAATTTCATCACAAGGACAATAGTGTCTGAAAGGATTGACAACAACAAAATATGTTGGAAAAGTGCACTTATCAGCCTTTTAGAGATTTCGTATCTTTTAAAGTCTTAGGTGTGGTCTACTTGGATCTAAAAACTCATTCTCAAGAGAAATTTTCGCAAGTTAGCTTTTCCAGTGCCTCTACTACAACAAATTACCATCATCTAAACATTATTATGAAGAAGTAGTCACGATTTTCAGAATCGATAAATGATCTTCCCAAGTCTTGTTTGTACTTTTTTTTCTTTACTCATTAATTGCTAATGTGAATGGATCTAACTGCATTAGTTGTGATCATTGGATTAAATTCTAATTTCAAGAAAATGGTTGTGCTCAAAATCCTTGACAAAATAAAACTTATAAGAATGCCATGAATTTAAATCCATTCAAAAGGTGTTACTGGAGGGAATCAAGAAAAATATTCAGATCCGTGGTTATAGACAAGCCAAAAGATGTTTCTTGTAGAGACTGAAGTCAATGGAGCGATTTGTCAATATTTTCATCTAAGGAAGAAGAAGAAGAGTCATAAATAACAACTTACCTCTTCCAATGTCTTTGTCGTTTTGTTCTTCCATCTAGAGATTAATGTATGAGGGTTGGGATATTTAAACTGTCTTCTAAGATGGTTGTCGGATCCACTTACAGCCTAGTTCCTCCCATATTAGCAATCATTTATTGAGGACTCACACGAATGTCGAATTGTTTACCAAGAATGGACCTTGGCTCGATTTCACATACATTTCCTAGACACTTCCTTTATGCTTGGACTATAAGTTATTTTATCCGAGGTATTTATAATCATGTAGATAAGAGTAATTCTCATCCTATTATCCAAAGATATATGGGAATTTTGAATGCTTTTCAATCTTGGGAATTAATGTCGTTGATTTTGAGACTTATTCATGGGAAAATGGATGTTAAGGACTTTTGCTGGAATCCATTTCACTCATCATCTCGTTTAGTATACGAGTGGATGACAAATCAAGGTCTCAGTCAATTAACCTGTGAGCTAGACAAGCTCCGTGATAAGCTTCAATCCCATCAGGAACAGAGAAGTATGTTTAGAAATGAAAAAAGTCACATTGGAAGAAGCACATATATCACCCGAATAGCATCCATAGACTAGAAGAGCAAGACTCTTGAAGATCAATAGCGATTGATTTTGATAAAGTTAAAGACTTACTCATTTTGTTTTTAGGGCCATATTTTGTGAATTTTTATTCACCTTCATCATCTATTTTTTAATGAAATTTTATTTTTTATGCTTTTAGTATACATCTTTTTTGTTGCAGATAAACATAAATAAATGAAATGAATTTATTGATTTTGACTGAAGTTGGATTTATAGTTTATCCAAGTTGCATATGTGCCCAAGAGGAATCAAGTTGAACGTAGTTCATTACAAAGACACATTTATTTGTTTATAAAGTCGTTCACAGTTTATCCTCTTGCAAACCAAAAGTAATATATCTTTTGTTATGAATAAAAAATTATAAAGAACTTCAAGCATAAAAACGTTTCATGTATTTTCAAGTTGATAGGTTTGATTTGCAGTCTATTTTTGTTCACAATCTTGTCTGCTCCATTTGTAAATACACGAGTAATAAGAAATGGAGCATCCCAATTAGGTTGGAACTTGCCCTTTATTTTTGTTGCGATTATGATTAGACTGCTTACCGAAAGTACCATATCTCCAACTTGAAATGATCTTATTCATACCTTTTAGTTGAAGGATTTCGTCATTTGAACTCGATAACATTCTAGGTGCATTTGTGTCTCTAATCTCTTCTCATCCAAAGTTTCCTCTTCGAGTCAAAGACATAAATTTTCATCCATTTTCAAACCTTCTGGGATGACATTAGAAGAGATGGCATTTAACACTCTAAAGAAAACACAACTTCTACTCATTGCACTAAATTGTAAGGAGTAGCTTTGTGTCGGAGTCTAATGAATAGTCCGATAAGCCCACAAGGCTTCACCTATTCTTTCATGCTAGTCTCTTTCATTTTGGAAACAACTTTCTTTAACAAACTTTACAGTGTTTTATTGAATGCCTCTGCTAACCCCTTAGCTGCTGCATTGAACGTGAATGAGTTATATTGCTTGAATCCAAATTTTGTCCATAAATTATTTATGTGTCTATAGCAGAAGGATTTATCATTATCAGTGATGATGTATCGTGTGATCCCATATAGGTAAATGATCTGAATACGAATGAAACTGTATCATATTCTTTCTTTACTTCATTTAATGATACAACTTCAACCCACTTAAAGAAGTAGTCAGTCTCAGCAAGGATGTATGAATGCCCAGCTGAAAACTTTGGAGTTATATATATATCATATTACATCAAAACCCCATGTACCAAATAGCTAATGAGCTACTTTCAAATGCAATAGTTTCGAAGGCTGGTGAATGAAATTTGCATAAATTTGACAAGTTTCATATTTCTTTGCATAATCCATAGAATCTTGTACCATAGTTGACCAGTTATAGCTCATTCATTTTGTTCGAAAATGGAGCTTAGGTCTAGATTGATGAGTACCACATATTCCAGAGTGGGCTCTTTCAATGCCATGCGCTGCTTCATCACTACTTATGCGTCAAAGGAAAACTCTATCAAATAATCATTTATAAATTGTATCCTTATAAAAGATAAAGTGAGATGCACCCTCCTGATTTCGATCTTTCGTAGTGAATTATCTGGTAACTTTTGATGTTGAAGGAAATTGCTTATTAGTTGTCTTCATCATCATTTTCCTCATCAATAACTTCAACATTATTGATTTCTTCCAGATTATTGTATGAGATAGTTGAACGGAGATTCTAAATCTGCAAATGATATTCTTCCACAGAAATTTGGAAGTGTTGGCTTCAATGATTTTGGCAAGTGGCTCGGCTTCTACTCATTTGGTGAAATAATCAATGGTGACAATTGCAAAGCACGAATCTCCTCTTCCTTTGAGAAGAGGTCATATGAGGTCGATTCTCCATTTAGCAAATGGCCAGGGGCTGGATACAACATTTAGCTCTTGGGAAGGTTTCCTCTGAATAGTTGCAAAGCGTTGACATTTATAACATTTTCTAACAAACTGTTGCGCATCCTTTTTCAAGGTGGGTCAATAATATCATTGCCTCAATACTTTCTGTGCCAATGACCATCCTACTGTATGGTTTCCACATACCCTTTCATGAATTTTTCAAAGTACATAATTAGCTTGCTCTCCTCTAATGCAACGGAGCAAGGGTAGTGAGAACCCACGTTTGTATAGCACATTGTCTTGGAAGATGAAGTGAGCAGCTCGTCTTCTGAGCTTCTGGGCCTCCTATTTTCAGGGGGTAATGCTTAGTCCTTGAGTAATGATATAATTGGCTTCATCCATAAGGGACTATCCTCGACCCATATTATCACTTCACCAGTGGCGATGAAGGGTTTGGGAAGATGCCATAGACTTATCTCTAGCTGAAAAAATTTCCATGTACCTAACTCACTACTAGTTGAGAATTGCTACTGATAGTGAGTCTCTTGGCTTGCATTTCCCTGGCTAGTCTAAGGCCATCGATGAGGGCTTCATATTTTATTGTATTATTGGTGGCTTTGAAACCAAACCGTACAATAAAAGTAAGGTTATGTCCTTCTGGACTGACAAGGACCACGTTTGCTCCTGAAACTGTTTCCTGAATGATTCATCTACAAAAAGGCTCCATGTTGGAGGTTCGACATGTTCTATCTCTTCTTCCATTTTTGAAATAGGAGTGAATTCAGCCACAAAGTCTGCAAGGGTCTATCCCTTGATGGTAACCCTTGGCCTAAACATGATGTCAAATTCACTAAGTTCCACAATCTATTTTAGTAACCTCCTCGAAGCATCAAACTTCTGCAGCACTTGCTTAAAGGGGAAATTTGTCAACACCTAAATATGTGAGGCTGGAAATATGGTCTCAACTATCGAAAATCTGTCACTAAGAAGAGGGCTAGCTTCTCCATGTCTGGATAGCGAGTCTCGATTGCCAAAAGTGTTTTGCTCACATAGTAAACGGGCAATTGGTGATCATTTTCCTTCCTTGTCAAAATCGAACTAATGGCATCGGTGGTTACTGCCAAATATAACTACAGTGACTCGTTAGCCCTGGGCTTAGAGAGGAAATGAGTCTGTCCCAAGTGCTTCTTCAACTCCTGGAGGGCTTCCTCACATTCCTCTATCAATTGGAACTTATTTATTCCTTTGAGAATTTTAAAGAAAGATAGGCACTTGTTTGTTGCCTTAGAGATTTTTTTACCTACACTGGGTTAGAGACGATGTAGCCCAAAAACTTTCCAAAAGCGACTCCAAAGGCACATTTTAAAGGATTGAGCTTCATCTGGTACCTCCTTAAGATTTGAAATGTTTCATTAAGGTTCTTAACATGATCCCTTGCCTTATCCAGAATATGCATCCATGAAGCTAAGAAGTTCGTGTCCGGCAGTCTAATCTATAAACTACTATATCCTGGGAAATGAGAAGTTGTCCTTAGGATAAGCTTGGTTAAAGTTTGAAAAATCCACACACCCTCCACTTTTCATTGTGCTTTTTTACCAACATTGGGTTAGAGACCCATTTAGGATACACTGACTCCCGGATGAATCAATTGTCGATCAACTTCTTAACTTTATCTTTGAGAGCTTCATATCTCTTTAGGTTGAGAACTCTTCTTTTTGGCTTGTGTGTCATGACCTTTGGGTCAATATTCAAATGATGGCAGCTGATCCTTGGGTCAATACCAACCATGTCTCTGTGCTTCCAAGCGAAGACATCAAGATTTTTTAGTAAGAAGCTTTTCAGCTCCTCCTTAGCTTCTATGGGCAGATTTCTTCCAACCTGCAATCGTTTGGAGGAGTTCTATGGGTCTACTGGGAAGCTCTTCAATTTCTCCATAGGTGTTGTCTGAGGCTCGCAATCAATGATGCAAGGATCCATCTCATCCAAACTAACTACTTCTTCAGCAGCTCTACCTTCTTCAGAGATGGACTGTTCTTTACAGACAGCCTCTTCTTTAGAGGTACGCATAACTCCAAGAATGACCTCTTCTTCAGAGGCATCCATTATTTCGACGTCTTCCCCTTGTTTAGGGTTTTTCCTTGTTCAGGAACGTCGTCTATGTTAATGTCTGCAGTAATTACATTAATGCTTCTTGGTTTGGCTTTCCTTAGGGAGTTCGAGTAAAATTCCCTTGCACTTTTTTGATTTCCCTGAATCGTTGCAATTCTATTCTTCGTTGGAAACTTCATGCATAAATGGTGAATGGAAGTGACAGCCCAGAGTTCCTTCAAGGCTGGCCTCCCTAATATTCTGTGATAAGCGGAGTGATTATCAACCACCAAAAATTCTATGAAATAGTGAGTATTTAAGGATGCAATCACCATTTTTATTAGTAGATAGATCTCACCCTTTAGGATGATGTTCTTTCCCATGAAACCGTACAAGAAAGAACTCATCAAGGCCAACTCATTGTCAACTTTCATCTTGTCAAAAGTAGTTCAAAAAATGATGTTGATAGAACTTCCATTATCCACTAACATTCTTTTCAGGCCATTACGGGCCACGACAGCCCTCACCACTAGGGCGTAATAGTGTGGATAATGCACACCTACTGTATCTTCTTGAGTAAAGGTGATTGGTGGTATTGTTCTTTCACCAGGGGCTCGGTTAACTATGAAACTTGTCATAGAAGGGTCCTTTACTTCCCTGGCATAATTTCTTTGTAAATTCCTGGATTATCCCCCAATGTATGGGCCTCCAAAGATTGTATCAATTTCCCTGATAGGCTCCTGGCCATCAATTGTTGAGGGGCTTCGTCTTTGTCTTTGTCCATCTCTATGTCTTTCAGTATTGTTGTCCCTTCTCCTTAGGGCATCCTTCCTGTTGGGGAGCATCGGGTCAACATTCCCAAGCTGTTGAGTTTGTCCAAGAGGAACATCTCTTTGGAGGCGCTGCCTCTTCCCTGATTTGTATCCTGGGGGTGCCTCGTCATCTACCCTTTTCTCTTTGAAGGTACCTCTGATAGGGTCGGCCCTAATACATTTCTATACCAAAGTTCACTTCCTCATAAGCTAAAGTGGATACTGCATTGAGCGTCACTACGGCCAGTGCTTGTCAAGGATTGAAAGGGGTCTGGTGATCAGTCAAATGGGAGGTAGGACATTTTCCCATTTGCATTTGTGGAGGGGAATATCCTTGGATGACCCTGTTCATATAATCTCTCAATTCTTCATTGAAGATTTTGTGCCTTATCATTTCCAATAGGGCATCATAAGTGGTAAGATCTTTGTTTTGCACATCCCACCAGAAGAGAGAGTTCATGTCCAAACCTCCCCTTAAGGCAGAGCTTCCCTATTTGTTACTTGTACACAGTATGTCATCTCATCAGTGAAGCGGGATAATTTTTTTGTCAAAGACTCACCCTACTATTGTTGCAAGTCTTGTAAGCATTGAATTGGTCTTTCGCATTCTTTACTGGTGTTGAAGCACTTTAAGAATGCCCTTTTAAAGTCCGACTAGCTCTGGATGCTTCATTTTGGCAATCAATGTATCAGATTTCGACCGCTCCACATATGATCAAGTGGAAGGCTCTATACTTTATGGTTGGGGTATCTCCCTTCAGATTTATGTGGGAATTGAAGTTGTTGAGATGCTTCGCAGGGTTGCCTCTCCCATCATACTTTGGAGAGTGTGAAGTGGTTTAGCATGGGAGTGTTCCTAACTGTTTGCAAAAATGGTGAATGATCACCGTCGTCGTCAAAGTCGTAGGACCTCTGTGGCTAATCAAAACCCTTATCCTCCCTATATTGAGTTTGCGAAAGTGGATGGGAAGGTCCTGTTTTACTTATAGTCCAATCTCTCATCTCACGCCTATTTCTGAAGGAAGGAATCCAAAGCTCTTCATGGTGAACCAGTTCTTCTTGTCTCTCGAACCGAAGAGGCTCATGTTGCATATTCCCAGGTGCAGGAGAAGGTTGAGCTTGCCTATTTTTAGGTAACCCTGAGCTCAGCCTATCGAAGACACTTGTTGACCTCTGAGGCAGGTCTTCTAGCTCATAGTTTGGAGAAAAATTAAATGGAGCCTCATGAGGTCGTTCCGAGGCATAGTTAGTTGAGGTGTCAACTTTGACCTCACTTTCTTGAGGGACTTCCATTATGTTGTGATGGTACTCTGCCATTTGGCTTTGACGTTCTTCTTCCTCATGGAAGTATTGTGGAGGGTCTTGGAATTTGTTTCCAGGGGCTGCGTATGGAAGAACTGGGTATCCTCCTCGACCCTGCATGCTCATCAGCAGCTCATGCATAGCCATGTTCTATTGGGTTATGTTTTTCATATTGGCAGCTATTGTGGAGACCTCTCCAGTAAGTCTAGCTACTATACTACCTCTGCCTCTTGACCCACCTCATCTATGATATTGATGAGGCCTTGATCAAGCAGCTGTCATAGCCCGTGAGGGTTTCCCTTCTTCAAGGTGTTCCTTCGTCATTCGGGGTACGTTTTCTTCATTGTTTGAACTCATATCAACAAACACTTCTCTTAACCAAATGTTCCTTTCTTCAAGGATCAAATGAGCATAAAATTCACACAGTTATCCCTTGGAGTTTCCAATGGTTCTTTCTTCAAGAACAATCTTTTTTCAAGGGTTAGGAAATTCCTTCTAATGTATTTCTTACCGACTTCTCCCCACGAGACTTTTGTGGTTAAATGTATGGTTTTCCATAGACGGTGTCAATCTTTTGACCCCGAAAAATGAGCCAACAGATGCCTGGCCCACTCTCGCCAAGTCAAGTAAATTCTGACGTGTTTCTACAGGAGAAATGATGAGAATGGATGCAGACTTAAACACGGGAAGTGCTTTACGAAGAGAGGAAAAGATGTTCGAGTTCCGATGGATAAAACAAAGATGATCACACTAACAACGATCACCAATCGAGAACCAAAGCCACTAACCAAAGATCTCACTGAAATATGTGGAAGGATAGAAAACAGACGTGTATATAAATTGTAAAATTGTGTATTAAGATATTTCTCTACCAATTGTATGTAATGAAAGATGAAAATACTCGTAAAAGTATTTGTAGATATTTCTTGCTCATTCCATATTCGAGAGTTCAAGATGTGAGAATAAGAATCCAAAATTCCAATTTTTTCCTACCATTTTCTAAGTTACAAAGAGAACCTATTTATATTGCCTTAACCGATGTGATGTTCATTGGATTAGAACCACATGACCTCATCTCCTTAGTTGAGGCTTAATATCATTGTCTATTCATACAATTAATACATTGATGAGGAGTGGGCCGCCCTATACATAGGTTGACACGCTGACATTATCTATTAAAACATTACATCAATCACTTCTACAAGATACTCAAATATATTGTAAGAGACAACGTTGACTTCATGAGCTTCAGATGAATTGAAAGCCTCGGAACTGGTTCTCTGAGTGGAGAGTTTCTGCTCCTTTCTTTGTTTCTTTAGGTAGCGTTTCAGCCCAAGTATAGTGCTTCGTCTATAGAGGTAGTGCTTCGGTACGAGCTTCGATAGTTTGCATAATTTTTTTGTATTTGACTACTTGGGTCTTCATTGACTTTTCTGTTGACTCTCTGTCCACGTGGATTGCTATGTAGCACTTTGACTTTGAGACTCGGCGGTGAGGTGTAACATAATTCTTAATGTTCCCACCATCATTCATCATCCACCTTTAACTCCATGAAGACATTGAGATGAATAATAGCAAGAAAGCACACAACTGGTTGGGATAGTAGCATTCAAAAGTGTAAGATCAGATTTGAAAACCAAAATAATGGTAGAAGGAGATGAAAAATTTATTCCAGAGAAATCTTAAAAATCTATATTGTTCTTGATAAACTTGAAAATTTCATAAAACAAAACAGCACAAAGAAAATTTAATAAAGAATATACAAATAATGAACATGAATCGTGGAAAAAAGTGTGAAGATAATCAATAAAAAAAAGGAACAATGAAAAAATTGAATGAGAATCTGACTGGATAAAGAGGTAACTCAGGCCGAAATTGTAACGCCCTGAAAATTTTATAGAATAAGATTATTTGTTCTAATTGCTATATTTTTAAAATTTTGGAAAGTTGATGGATTAAGGTAAAATGGTATTAAATCCAATATTATTTTGGGTCAAATAATTAATTATTGATAAAGTGATAATTAGTATATTAATATTGGACTCCTTTTATAGCTTGTAATTAATTAGAAGCATTTGACACGAGAAATAGTTAGTTCGTATAAGTTAAGTCCAAGTTATTTCAATTCAAAGATCGTATTTAATTGGTTTATTATTTTATTACTTAATTATTTGTTATTTCATTTTAACCATGGAATTCAATTTTCAATGTGCACGTGAGTTTGAACCCTTTCGCATAGTAACCCATTTGGTATATTTATCCACTCGTTATGTCTCATATTTTCACTAACTTCTAACTACCTTACAATATCTCATAAACTCATTTTTTTTCCTATTTCAAATATCTCTTAATTTATTTTCCACTATATAATTATCCTTTTACTTCCATTTTATTTCCAACAACAAAAAAATAATAAAATAATTACCTTCATAATCCTCAATCTTTTAGGAAGAAAGCATATCTTTCATAAATTTTTGGGCAGCTTCAAGATGTACAAAATCTGAATTTTTGTGAGTATTAAATCAAGAGTTTCAAAAATTTAAGGTAAGATTACGATGTGCAAATGGTTTGTCCCAAATTATTTTATTTATTCATATTGATAAATGTTATGCTAATGAAAGATGTGATATGATATGGTCATTCGGCATCAAGAAATGATATATGATGAGTTTTTATCAATTTCTAAAGTTATGATATGACGGTACGATTATTTTGATGCGTAAATTGATATTTTTACTCGGGATTGTATAAATACTCATGTCCTACTGAGTATTCTCATATACTTACAATTTTCCCTTACGCTTCACAACTTAGAACGAGCCATTGGTTTGCGGACAGTGAGGTGTTGTCGTTGTGCCTGAATTTATTGAATCTAATAAAATATATTTGTTGTAATGTGATACATATAACAGATAATTTAAATTTTGATCTTTGATACCCAAATTACTTTGGTCATTGGTAGTTAGTATTTGTGAACTTTTGATACCGCTTGTAATTGCCTTCGAAGTATAACCTCTTTTTTATTAAACAACTAAAAGTTACATGTCTAACTTTGTTACAAAAACTACATATAACATTTGGAAAAGGGACATAGATGCTTTATGAAAGAAATTTTTAAGAGACTTTTGTTTTAAACATAATTTGTATCAAATTCCTCCTTTATCAAAAATGTATTTTTGTTCACCAAGCATTAGATTAAAATTTTTCTTACTTATATTAAATTTGTAAATAATTTTAGTCAAATCTAAATTTTTTTCTTTTAAAGAAAAATTCTCTTTAATCAAAGAATTGTGATCAACTTTTACTTTTTCAAGATCTTTTTGTGAATATAATGACGTAGAGTAAGTTTTTCAAAAATTTCATCATAAGAGCCAATTAAATCATCATATGAACAATTTTCATTTGAATTTACCTCATTTTCAACTATCATAAAGCACATGTTGGCAATTTCCTCTAGATTTTCATTTTCTCAGTGGTCATCATCATTAATCTCATCCATGTTGTTGGAATACTTTATTTTTGATAAATCTCCTCTTGTTAGGACATTCGATATTTTTGTAACCAGATTTTTCACAATCAAGCAAACAATTTTTTTTCAACTTTTCTTCACCATTTTTCTTTTCTTTTGGATTCATCGATTGTAGCAAAAACCTCTCGATTTCTTGACAAGAAGAACTAAGTCATCAAGTTCTTCATTACTCATATTTATACTTGAAGAGCCTTTATCATTTGTTGATTTTAAAGCAATTCGAGGTTCTTTTGTTTCTTCTTCTTCTTCTTTGCTTTATTTTTTATTTTTTCCTTTATCTCGACATGATTTAACTCATATATCATCAATGATTCGTAGAGCTCCTCCAATGAATGTGTTGACATCTTTGGTGTTTTCTATTAATATCCTAAATGGGCTCCAATTCTCCGAGAGATACCTAAGTATTTTACTTACAAGTTTATCGTTAGTAAATTTTTGATCGAAATCTTTAAGGACATTAACAATAATGGTAAAACGAGTAATCATATCAACAATAGTTGATTTACACGCTGCTTATTACTCTTATTTTGAGGATCACCCACCTCAATGGTGGGTGACGCATTCGGATCCATAGCTTTTTTATCGAGGGATATGAGTTGTGGCTTTTATATTAACTTTCACTTGATGCCTTTCTTTTTAGAACAGAAAGGGACACCGTGTAGCAGTAATATGCTCTGCTAGATTGCCTTTCGCGTTTTCTCGGTCGTTTCAGGACGAAAGGCAATATGAATACAATTTAAAGAAAGTTTTGCAATAGAGAATTTGATGCATTGAAAATAAATTGAGCATTGATCGATGAAAGCAGGAAAATTACAGTTGCTGATACATGAGGCGAACACCAATGAACTTGAGAAGATTTTCGAACACATTATACCCCTATAATAGCTAAGCAACAAAAATCTAAATGACAGGAGTAGATGTATAAAAGACAAGGAATAATACTAAAACATTTGCAAATAGCATGGTTATTTTACAATCAAAATAAATTATATCAATTGAAAGTCAATTACAACTTAAATTAATATTTACAAAGTACGATCAAAATTGGGCAAATTGGACTATGAGTAAATCAAAGGACTAAGCATAGCTACGATCTTTGACACCAGGTCATTGGATTCAAAGTCCAGAGTACTAACAACTACACCATGGAATCAACTTTGACCAAAGGATTTAATGTATTTTTATCGTTTGAAACGACAGGATCGAGCTACTATCAAGTCTTATTCTCTTATAATTAATCCATATTTAAGAAGTAGGATTTGTCTAGTGAACAATAGAATTGTTAGACTACTCTCAAGTCTAATTTCATAAATTTCCGATGATTATTTCTATATTAGTTCGATGGTTTAATTAATGTAGGGCAGTATGTTTATAGTAGTTCCATCCGAGTATTACACGTTTTACATAGATCTTGGAGTGAAGAAAAAATATACAGTCAAAATTATTTTATTAGATGTGCATTTCTATCCTCAAATTTTCTTAAATAAATAATTTAAAAGTAAGTTCTATAAACATACAAATGAATATAAGTCCCTGCTTGGTTTGGATAAAAATTAATTTTTTAGTGAATTTTGCTAAAAGTTGGTGAAATGTATGATTAAAAAGTTAATAAAAGTTATAAAACGTGTGATCGAAAACGAGTTTAAAAAAAAATGAGTATTAATAAATGGGCCAATTAGGTGCCTCTCTAGTACTTTTTGACTTAGGGCCCATTTGACATGGCTTTTAAAAGACCAAAATGAGCATTTGAGACTAAAAAAGTTTTTGGACTCGTTTAACTAATTTTACGAAAGTGTTTTTTTTCTAATTAAAAGAGTTTTTAGAGAAAGTTGATCTAATGTGACTTCCTCTAAAAGAACTTCTGGAATATGAAATGATTTTAAAATTTAGTTTTTAAACAAAAATTAAAATAGCTTTCTCCAAAAGATTTTCTACAAGAAGCAAAAGAAAAAATCATGTCAAACGGACCCTTAATCAATTTGATCTTTAAATTATAAATACTGTGATTATAAAGAATAAGATTTGAGAGAAATAATAGGGAACTCAATTACTTCCATTTGTGACTTGCACTTCCCTACTATCTTAAAAGAGTGAATCCATCAATTACTATTCATTTGTGAAGCATTTTTATTCCTCATTATATCCTCATATGTAACCCATCGATTACTGTTCATTTGTGAATAATTTATCTTCCCAATTTTATCTCAGAGTGAATCCACCAATTACTATTCATTTGTGATTTTTGTTCCCCATTATATCCCCATATGGAACCCACAAATTACTGTTCATTTGTGAATATATCCTCATATGGAATCCACCAATTACTGTTCATTTGTGAATAATTTATCTTCCCAATTTTATCTCCAAAATTCAAAGAAAAATGGTAATATGGACTTCTTCTTACCTTCAATAGTTGACTAAGAAAAACAGAAAGGAAAGCACTGACACAATATTTTATAATTTTTATAAATCTAGAATAAAACTCGTTATAGGATAACTACGAATTTTGAGTTACTAAGCCCAATAAAAAAAGGCAAAATTGGAAAAGAAATGGGTGTGGTTGCACGGGTGCGGCGAGGGAATTATTTTTATAAATCAAGTAGAATAAAACTCCTTATTGTATAATTACGATATTTAAAATAAAATTAAAAAAAATTCCGCTTACCATGGAGACATGATAAGTCGAAGAAGAAATTCAGAGGCATTACGATGGAATTGGAAATAAAATGGTTGTAGTTGTGGTGGTCCGATTAGGGGATCATTTTTAAAAATCAAGCACTTCATAAACAAATAATGATATTTCTTCATGAATCTTGGGTTACTAATTGGTGGAATAAAACTCCTTATAGTATAATTACAATTTTTGAAAAAAAAAAAATCTCCAATTACCATGGAGACATATTAGGGCGAAGAATAAATTCATAAGCATCACGACGGAATTTGAAAAAAAATGGTTGTGATTGCACGGGTGCGGCCAGGAAATTATTTTTACAAATCAAGCAGAATAAAACTTCTTATAGTATAATTACGATGTTTGAAAAAAAAAAATTCCGCGCTTACCATGGAGACATGATACGTCCAAAAAGAAATTTAGATGCATTACGGGGGAGTTTTTGGAAAAAAAATTGTTGTGGTTACGGGGGTGCGACCAGGGGATCATTTATAAAAATCAAGTAGTTCATAAACAAATAATGATATTTCTTCCCGTATATATATTTATTTCGAACGTTTTGTAGAAATGAAAAGTGATTGAAATATAAAATAAAATGATTGTGAAAAATGTCATTGGATTATTAAAATATTTAGTTGAATTATACCATGGCACATCGTCCAAAGTTAATTTGTCTAAACTCTATATCAAACGTTCTCTCATGCACGTAGATAAAAATCATATTTTTAGTAGATTTTGATTACATTATATTTAATGTGATAAAAAAAACTAGGATTTCCATAAAATATGATTAAAATTAATTAATGATTTCAACTTGACTGATTAGGTCACGGGGGTGGACGGGTCAATTCTCCCTCATGGGGGTTCGAGGGCAACGACGAATTCTCATTTTCACTTATTTATGAAATGTGTTTCCATCGCAGTAATATATAAAAAAAATGAACAAGAAATTTAAAAAGTGAATAAATTAAAGCATTAATAAAAAATAATTAATCAGTACTTTTAAAAAATTAATTACATAAAGCTGTAATTAATT
>CAIGRB010014033.1:12476-23980 GCA_903798255.1 Fraxinus quadrangulata
TATTTTATTTTTTAAAATATAGTTAACCTTTGAAAAAAAATAAAAAAATTTGGACGAGTCGTTCGTCAAAAACGAGCCGAGCAGGCTCTTGGCTCATTTTTTACGAGCCGAACCGACGGTCGCTCGACTCAATTGCCATCACTGGTCACCTTAAGTTACGTTAGCTCATTTTGATGATATATTTCGTATTTTGGTTGAACGAGTATTGTTTGACAAGCACTCGGCATGCAAGGGACTGGCAATTCAAGATAAAATTCACTCACAAAGGGGAGGCGGAAGAATGCCAAATCCTAAATATCATGAAAGGAGAACTACTCCAAATAGGCTAGTTGACCCTCTTTCGATCTGTGAAATTCAAATAATTGATGTTGACAACTGACCTAGTGTTAGCCTTGATGCATTTCCACAATGAAGTGAGGCTGATACTAGGCAACAACAAAAATCGAACACGAATACTTATGTGAAAACTTCAAACCATAGAAAAATCACAGGCTGCATAGAACTTAAATAAACAATTAGCGGTATATATAATTAAGGTATAATAGGAGAAAGGGTCGCTCGTATAACATTTAAATCTCGTATTCGACAAAATATGTAAGTTTTAACAAATTAAGAAATGTATATCAATGGGCACATGAATAGAACCTAAACAAACAAATAGCAGTACATATCATTATTTCGGACCAGATACAGATCATTTCCTCGATAAAGTTATTGCCTCTCCAACTAACTAATTAGACTCAAGTCCCTCCTCGAACGGATTCCTTCTTTAAGGTAGAGTAGGAGAAAGCATAGGTTTTACAACCTTAACTTCTCCACAATCACTTATATATACAGTCTCAAGGGGTCTATTCCATATTGCACGAGCATTTTTGGCTCTTCCATCTCCAATAAACTCTGCAAAATCATTGTATTGCCTGATTCTTTCTGGTGGTTTGTAAGTAGGAATTGAAGCTATAGTCCTCACCACATCCAACCCTACATTAATCAATGCAGTTCAAGTAATTACACCCAGGAATTATAAAAGGTCAAATTATTTATATATTTCTGGCATATATTGCACCCATTTGGTGTAGCTAAAGATCATATTTTTAGTACATTTTGATAAAAGTTAAATCAAAATATGTGGTTAAAAAGTTGTAAGCGCCCATTATAAATTCAGGGACATTTGCGAATCCATAACTGATTCTTAATTTTAAAAAAAATTAAAAATTATAAGATTAAAAGAAAAAAATTTACTGACCTTCAAGAACAGCTCCAAATACTATATTCTTATTATCAAGTTGAGGGCAAGGTCCAGGTCCAGTTGTGATCAAGAATTCAACATTATGGTAATTTGGATTGAACTTAATATCATCATCATCATCATTCTCTGATAAACACAATGAAACAACACCAGCCCTTGAGTGTTCCAACAAGAAAGCCTTAGAATCAACTGTTTCTGAGTTCTTAACTAATTGCAAGGGTGGCTTAACCTCTCCTTTATCCCTCCGGCCTTGCCGACCGGCCACGAAGAACTCTCCCGGGAATATTTTTTGGACCAAAGTGCCCTTGTAGGTTGAGCCAGAAGAGCCAGTACACATGGCTTTGAAATTGGACACTGTTATGGGGACAAGATTGCCATAGAGGCCAAGAACAAGGCGGCCTAATAGTTGGGAATCTGTGCATTGAGAGAGGTCATCCCCGAGCGTTCGGTTTTGGAAGTACGACGAGCAGATGCCGAAGTCTAAGAAGACTCTGTCTGTTATTGTGGTGTCTAGTGGTGGTGGAGTGATGGCGGATGAGAGTGGGGTTGGGAGGGACACGGTGGTGGATAGTAAGAGAAGGGAGCGGCGGGTGAGGCTTAGTTTTTGAAGAGAGTTAGAAGTGCGGTGGTGGTGGGGCGGTGGAAGAGGAGAGGGAGGGAGGTGGCAAATGGGGCTGCCCATGACGATTCACGACAGTGCATTGTGGGCTAGAGAGGGAGAGATGAGGAGGGAGCGCTTACGTGGAATCTCAAGTGCCATACAAGTGATCTTTTAGATGAGTTTTTGGATAAGAAAAGATATTTTACAATATTTATCTTTGTAAACTTTTAGATATTTAAAAAAATAAAAACATTTTGTTCCCACCAAAACCTGATTTAGATGGTAAATCTATCTAATTGGACCAACCATTAGTCAGTAATTCATGGCGAGTGATTGTCGAAGCACACCGCCTATTAAACGTTGAAGCTACAAGTTGAGATCTTTCATTCTCAATGAAAATACTTTATTTCAAGCAAATGAAGTTACAAGTTCGAGTTCAATCAATCTCAATGAAAATAATTTATTTCAAATGAACATCAATACTTTATTTCAAGCAAATGAAGTTACAAGTTCAAGTTCAATCAATCTCAATGAAAATAATTTATTTCAAGTGAACATCAACGAGGAGTAATAAACTACACGTGTATGCTCATCTAAAATTATTAATAACTTTTAAAAATGAATAATACTAGAACCTATGGGTGGATAAAATGTCCAGATCAAACCAAACCAAGTGGTTTAGATCGGTTATATAAAAAAAATTTAATGATTTTGATTCTTTGAACCGAGAACCATTTGGTTTTGGTTCTGGTTCGATTATAGTTCAAGATCGAACCAGAACCAAACTTAATATTTAATTTTATATATATTAATTAGTGGAGACCCTAATTTTATATTCATTTTAGATAACTCATTAATATAATACAGTTTGTTAATCGATTTTGGATCATTAGCGACAGACAACTCATTAGTTACTTACACCCTAATTTTGTATTCAGTTGAATAATTTCTCTTTCACTCATTTTCAATTTACACAACGTCGTGGCTTGCTGGTACTGCATTTCATCAAGTCAGTGGAATGTCATTTAAGATCGAAAAATGAACTTGGCCAGTTACTTAAAAAGTCTTTAAACTATTATTTTACCTTGATTGTTTGATGAGTTATTTGTGTTCTTCACAAATAGAGGAAAACCTAATAAATATTCATGAAGTATTAAAATAGTTAATGCTGCCCATAAAAGTAGACTATAAAATTTTGNGAAAACCTAATAAATATTCATGAAGTATTAAAATAGTTAATGCTGCCCATAAAAGTAGACTATAAAATTTTGATAATTCATTCTTTATTGTATGGGTGTGCCTTCAAAACCGCTACAATTAATTTAGTGAATAATTGCTATTACTTATTAAATATTTTTTTGTATTCAAAGTATGAATATGTTTTGTTTGTTAGTTATGATTTTTTTGATCTCGATTATTGAAATTTGAACTTTCTGAATATTTAAAGTTTATTTTTTTATTTAGGTATATGTTACTAACTTATATGATGCAAATATGAAAATTTAAGAAATGAAACTAGAACCAAACCAAATCAAAACCGAACGATTCGGTTTGGTTTGGTTCCATATCTTAAAAAAAACTCATTTGATTCCATTATCAGAAAGACCATTGGTTCAGTTCTCTTAGAACCAGAACCAAATAGAATCATGTTCACTACTACTAGAACCCACAAAATGTGTGAATAAATGGATATTAGTTATTAGTGTACAAGTTAAAATTAATGTTTGATTTTAACTAAATAGAAAAAGAAAATTATTAATAACATTTAGAAAATTAAATCAATAATACATAAATGCTTATTCTATTTCTTTCGTTCAAAAAATTCATTAATATTTCATATATAAATTTGAAAAGTTATTAGTTGGTTAAAAGACTACAAAAGTTGAAGTTGAAATCTACAAGATTCTGACTAAATACTATAAAATAAAGGAAATCCTATATCATTTCATTTCTTCGTATTTTCTATTTCATATTCAATATCTTAATTTGTCCAGATATGACTTTCTAGAATTAGTTTAATTATTCTATTATTATTATTTTTTATTCACATATTTTATAGAACTTATAAATAATAAATAAATTGTTTTTATTTATTTAAAATCGAAACCAATAATATATCTCCAAAACTTGAGTAGAACAATCACGCAGACAAGTTAACCGATCTCCAGTCAATGTATTTTACCTAGAAATATCTCCTAATACGCGTGAAGGCAGGCCCAGTTATGGGGCGAGGCGAGTGAGGCCCGTGCCTCAGGCCCAACATTAGAGAGGGGGCCTCACTCGCCTTGGCCCAAATTGTTTTTTTAAAATAAAAAAAATTAGACATCATGCCAGAGCTCTTAGCCTACAGTTGAAAAGTTATTATAGTTGGTTAAAAGACAACAAAAGTCGAAGTTAAAATCTACGAGATTCAGATTCAGATGCTCAATATCTTAATTTGTCCAGATATGACTTTCTAGAATCAGTTTAAGTATTCTATTCTTATTATTTTTTATCCACATATTTTATAGAACTTACAAATAATAAATAAATTATTTTTATTTATTTAAAATCGAAACCAGTAATATATCTCTAAAACTTTAGCAGAACAATCACGAAGACAAGTTAACCGATCTCCGGTCAGTGTATTTTGCATCAAAATATCTCCTGATAAGCATGAAGGACATGTACCGTCATGTTTTACGATCATGTGTCGATATACGTCCTCCTTATTTTTGAACATGTTTTTGAATTTTTTTTGTAGCACCATTGAAAATAAAACGGGAAGAAAGGGAACTTTACTGCCGACATAAATTTATTAAATATTCTTGATTCTTTTTTCAGCTTCTGGCGAAAGATTTTATTAATTTCACAGCACCCAACCAGCTGAGGAACCGACCACGTGATCTGCCTAATTTAGAGTTTAGTGCTTCCCATGTTCAACAGGTTAGTGGAAATGAAAGATTCATTGAACCCTATTCATTTATATAATTTAATTTCGATCAAGCTACATGGGCACCAAATCCAGTTTGGAATTGCTTTTATGTTCTTGGTCTTGCAATCACTCAAAGTTGGACATTGAAGATTAGTTGAGAATGATATCGTCTTCATAGTGAGAATGATATCGTCTTCATATTTATGAGCAACTAGTTAGACTTGAATATTTATTGCACGTTATTTTGAAATATTTTATAAATATTGTAAAAATAATATTTAATATCAATTTGTTCAGGGGATTTGATGAATTTTAAACGAATTAAATAAAATTAAATTTATGATAGAAATTTAAGAGAAGAAAACTATACTCTCGAAATTCAACTTATATGATTCAAATTTTTTGTGATAATACAATACTACAAATGAGCAATCTTTTTATACTAAATTTGGTACATAAAAATTTATTACTAATACATGAATTTAAATATATATTAAATTTTTTAGATACATGAACATAAATAAATTCATCTATAATAATTTTAGATTCATGTAAATCAAGATTCAATAAATCTAAATTAATATGAATGTTAATTAATTAAGAATTAATAACACAAAATTCATATATGACAATAAGTTTTTAATATTTATTGCTTATTGAAAAAATGAACTGTGCTAACATTAAAATTGTCCAAAAAATTGTTCTCGCCCTTTAATAATATTATAGATAGATTAATGCATTAACACATTTGGGATATTGTCTAATCAAATTCAATCACACACCCTCGTGCAGGACTTAAAATTGAAATAGTTCAAGAAGTTAATGAATTTGTATGATATAATTTGATTAAAACAAAATTATAAATTCATTTACTCAATCGTAACAAAATAAATTACAATTACAATTACAATTACAATTAATCACGCCATTGAGAAGGATCGAGTGAATGAAACAAAACCTCGATTTCTAATTCTCCAGCGTCTACATGAGTTTATTCATTGACCGACAATTAGAAACTAAATTCAAAAGTAAGAATAATTTGAAGAAATTAGATAAGGAAGATAATAAAGTGTGTAATTAATTTACACGAAGTTATTTGGTTATTAAAACTAAATCAAATCTTACAAGAAGTTTTCTCGTCTTCTAGGTTAGACAACATCAATTGTGATCGCGTCCTTGGAATCTCTCCGGTACCAGTACTCATGGCCGGAGAAGAACCAGATGAGGAATGCCCAGCGCCAGATGCGGCCATCAACACTAGGCTGCTTTCGCTCCACGATCGCCTCACCGGATACGACACCTGCGTATTTTTCGGCGGATGCGAACAATGGCCCTTAGATTTATGTAACGCGCAGTTACAATTCCGATGATACGGCCGCCGCTGGATTCCCATATCACCACCGGAAATGCATCCTTCGAATACGCCGCGGAGTAGTCCGTCTCCGGCCGCTCCTGTGGCCATGTTGATCTCGCCGATTCTCCTAGATATTTTCTTTCCTTACGTATATAAATGGTGGGGGTTATACTATTAGGGCTTATTTAGAGCGGCACATGTGGTATGATGGTTACTTGAACAATTTTTATTGTTGAACAGCACACGGAGTGACACGTGGGGCGGTGGGGGTCCCGCACTGGTTATGCTGTTCAACTAATTAATAAATATTAAATAATAAGAGGTTTCACTTAAAATGGAAAATTAAAAATTATTTGAGCATATGTTTTAAATAGAAAGTCCGAAGGAGGTAGGGGTGGCAATGACCTAGTCGAATCGATCTTTAAATGCCCGAATTCGACTCGTGCCAATAAACACGGTTTCATTCGATATTTTGGCTCGTATTCCCACCAGCATAATTTTTAAAGAAATTTAAAAACGAGCCAACAAAATGACTCGTCACATGAGCTCAAGACGAGCTTGCTCGTGGGCCTCACCCACAAGCCGTGGCTTGTTTCAATATGGACTCGTGGCTTGCTTTAATATGAGCTCAAGTGGACCATGAGTCGAGTCGAGTCAAGCCGACAAACCGTTGAGCAACTTGGTCCGTTTGCCACCACTTTAGGAGAAGAGAGATGGTAACTAGTTAGTTCATAATCATATTTTGGGTATTTTTGATAATTGAACCAAGTCGATTTCTATTGAGAATTATGAAAATAAAGTCATCGGTTCTATGAAGAAAAAGATTCGATCCGATTCTTTTGTGCTTTATGAATAAATTGTAATACGTAAAATGTTGGATAAACTTTTTTACTTCACTTTCATTCTTTCGATTTTTAGCAATTAAAATCGGGTCGATTATTTTGAACGCATATTGATTATGTAAATCATGTACAAATTATGATTCAATGGAGAAGTTAATAAAAAAATATTTCTGAAACCATGTTAAAATATGATTATGTATCTAAAATCGACAACCGCATAAAAAAATATTTGATTCTTAAATCTAAGACATAATCGAATTAGACCGGACCATTTGATTTAGTACGATTTAATCCGGATTGGAGGTATAATGTAAAAAAACAATAAAAAATGATCACTTATAGAGGTAAATACTACATAGACCTTGTGTTAAATATCTATTTTGGTCCTTAAAATGGCAACAAAATTTCAAGTTGGTTCGTAAAGTTCATTTTGTTTAAAATCAATAAATTGTTTTAATTCCTCTGCCATTGATTGGACTGGAGGCCACTATAGAGTGCTAACACTAGAAAATGAAATAGTCAAGAATCCCGAGCGATTGTCCGGGCCGCCACAAAAGTACCGACCAACAAGAAGGAGAGCGAATCGTTAGCCTTGTATCCCAGGAAAATACCGAAATTGTAAACTCAATTGGAGTCGAACCCCTACAAAATCTGGTGAAATTCGATGAATGAAACTATTTTCATAAATACTACAGAAAACATACTGGCAATTCTAAGTAGATATGGAGAATGTAACAAATTAACACTCGATAGAATCCAAGTTACATCCAAAGATTCTGAAAGTAAAGAAACTGATTCAGTAACCTCACCCCGTCCTGGCCCCGACCTCCCTGAGAAAAAAATAAAAAGCGTCCTGAACGAAAGAAACCAAGAAGAAGAGGAAGAAAGATTTCATATACTGATACACTGATAGAGAGAATCAACGTTCTGTTGCCCAACCCCAGGCACAGAAAATTAGCTGCTAATGATACTTTATATAACTGCTCCGAAAGAGTAATTGTCGAATTCAAATTCACCATCTGACATGGTTCCATCTTGTTCCTACATAAGAACAGAAATGTAATCCTTGTTATAAAGGTAAAAGTGTAGAGACAAATGTTATAAACCCACGAAAATGCATACAATTCAGGGTATCTTACGTGAAACACTAACAAATTGAAGATCAGGATCTTTCATTGACACGATTCCAATTCAGTTTTTTCTTTTCCTTCTAGTTTACAGGGTTGGGCTGTTTAAAACAACCCAAAATGTTGAGGCTTGTACAAAGTAGATAAGGAAAAGAAAACGGAGGCACCTAATAACCTCACTGAGGCTTCCACTCCAAGTCGTACACCATGGAAAATCAAGGTGCAAGCCTTAGTAACTCGAGGAATAAGCCTTGACAAAAAGCAGACAATGCATAAGTTTCGAGTCTCCTACTGAACACCTAGCACTAGGCAAATCTCAAGGCATGCACCTCATGACCTTCTCCCAAGACTCTCTCATTTCTCTTTAGACTAACCTCAACAATAAGTTCGTGGTTTCTGAACTGAGATTATGAATAAGCCAAATGCATGAATGCAACTCCAGTTTGAGTAATTTTCTTATGACTGTACTTCTCTATGCACTTTGGTCAAGGGGCATCTCTGCAAGAGATAGTGAGCAACAACACAAGCTAGTTTAAAAGTTCAAAATCAGGTGTGGTATTACTTCTGCATAAAAGGGCTGTTGGTTCTAGTCAAGGTTTTGAGTTTAGCACATCTATCGCCCATGAAGAGCAACAACACCAAGTATGAATTAATTAGAAAATAAGAAACTGATTTAAAATCAAAATTCAAATTTCAAGTAAAAGTAGCATATGTAGGTAACCCAAAATAAGGCCATAAAATAATAATACAATAGAAATGACCGATGACTTCTTTAGCATATCTAAACAGTAACTTCCCAATGATTGCACATTTTTAAAGTGTTTTACATTCTCTATGAGAACAGGAACACTTTATTGTGTACAAAACTTCCCTAAATGGTCAAGTATCTTGAAGAGTGTAATTTTAGAGCCAAGAAGTCATTGCATTTTTGTCATTTGCAGAGTTATATGATGCTCCCAAATTAAGCAACACATTGTTACCAACTATTTCCATGTACTTGACAAGGTATTTGATAACAACCATTGAATAAAACTCAGGCCACATTATCAAAACGACCTTCTAAATCTATGTCATAGTCATAGTAAAATATCATCAATGAAAGTATAAGACATATCGGTAAATGACAGAAAACAAGTTCGTAAAGGTGTCGTACCCGTTTGATCATTACATTCATTAAATCATCCAAGGAATGATAACTTTGAGGAACAAAACCACCTTGCAGCTTCGTTTGCTCCAAAAGAAAGTTTCCGTTGGATCTCATTCTTGACTCAGTAGTTGAAATTTCAATCTCATTCTGCTGCATAAGAGTTGAAGCACCTTCATTTGATTGGCCACTTAAGAACATGTCCATCTTTCCATTGAAAATTCGATTACTCTGGTCCAAACCCTGGCCCATGGGAGATGCAATGCCATTGGAAGGAATATGGAAATTCAAGGAACCAAATGCATTATTTGAGGTGAGGCTATAATTCTGTTTTTGTTCTCCCCATCCCTGGTTTGGTGCTTGGTTCATGTTATGAAGAATATTGCCGACCAAACCTTCTTGACATTGAACCTCTCTTGAATCTTTGGGAGATTCTGAAACCATGGTGGTGGAAGAAATATCAAGTGGGTTGTGCTGCAATTGAGGACCATTCGAAGAATTATTGTCTCTCACCCTATTCAGAGCCATCTGACCATGAAAAGGATCAGTAGAAAGCAACGAAATGGACTGCAACTTAGGCAATTGGTTGGCACTTTGCCAGTTCTCATTACATTTACTATTATCCAGAAAATTAGAGGAACAATCGACACCAATGTTATAGGGTTCAGCATTAAAAGGAACCATGTTGAGAGAAGATTGATTTTCAAATTCTCCCCCATTCAATGTTAGCTGGGAGTTCCCATGTTGTACCATAGGATAATTTGGAGCAGGAATTAAAGAGTTGCTTGAGCTACCAACTGCTTCTCTGGGGTCTTTGAATGTACTGGAAGCTGTTAACATTCTCGGGTCATTCATAGAATTGAAATCCCCAATGCCCGTGGTGCAACCACTTTGTTGTAACTGATTCAGTTCCAATGACGATGGAATTTCTTGAAATAAACTAGCATTTTGGCTTGCAGCTGAAATGCCTGGATGAATTTTCCCAAGAGCACTGATGGAGTTGCTGTAGTTTTGCGCTACATTTGGTTGGATGAGTGTAGGAGGAGTAAGGCTCCGAAGGTTTACACCAGCAGGACTATTTAGTCTAGTTGTATAAGAAGGTAAGCCAGCATTTGTAAATCTTCCCGATCCAGCCAAAGTTCGGAAATCTCCAAGCCCGTCAAGCGAACTCATACGCATAAAAGGAGAATCCTTAATCCCTAGTGCTGCAGCCATGTTCGCTTGTCGGGTTGCAACTGAACTGATCCTTTTCAGGTAAAGCCTATACTTCTGCAAGAGAACAGGTTGTATTTATCCATTAAAATCAAATGATTGAATAACTTTTCTTGCTCACAAATCACAATGGCCCTTAGTATTTCAGTGGTGGGAAAAAAGGAAAAAAAGGCTGGTGCCTAAGGAGATTTTGATATCAAAACGTTTGTTGTTAATATCTTTCTTCAATGGCAACTGAAAGGTAGATTTCACCATTGGCATGTCAGTTCGAAAGACAATTTTTCAATTTAAGAAGATTTCTTTTCTTTCTTATTTCTAAGTACCTAATTGTCAACAGAACAAGCCTTCGCTGTACACACCCACAGAATTCTCCCCTCACAATAGAGTGACCCTACAATCATTATGTAGAAAATAAATTATGCAATTCCGATTTGTCAAAAATTGCAAAGCCATAGCATGATCCTAACTCCTGAAGAAATCTGTCCCACTTTATTCCCCTATTTAAAACTAAATCATAAGGTTAAAAAAATTCTAGTTCATTACATTTCAGAATGGATGAAAAGAACTTTCACTGATTGATGGAAATGAGAAATAGAAGATAATTTAAAACCTGAAGATGGCTTGCCACATTTTCCCGAGTAAGCCCTTCAACATTCATCATGTCAAGGATTCTTTTAGGAACGGCTTCTGCATAAAAAAAAAAAGGATAAATAAAAAAAGAATGTTGATGGGATAGAAATTAAATGAAATAGACATTCAACACGAAGTACTGATATAGAAGAAGTTACTTTCAATGCCCAGTTGATTCACTGCTGCAACAAACTTTCTATGAAGCT
This sequence comes from Fraxinus quadrangulata, assembly GCA_903798255.1. Lineage (NCBI taxonomy): Eukaryota > Viridiplantae > Streptophyta > Magnoliopsida > Lamiales > Oleaceae > Fraxinus > Fraxinus quadrangulata. The sequence goes on from CAIGRB010014033.1 coordinate 23,753, forward strand.
CAATAGACCATACCACTCGTGGCTTTTTCTGCGTTGCAGGGTCTTCATTTTCATGTCCATTATCATCACTATCATCTTCATCTTCATCATCTTTCCTCTTTCTATTAAGTTTCCCATTCTGATCGGGATTACCTACCAGTGAAGTCCCAGTACCTCCTCCACTTGCTTGATTAGCCTTGTCTTGAGCAGTGGATTTGTTTTGGGAATTGGAATCGGGCTTTTTTCTCC